>BJBW01005280.1:13715-67459 GCA_004320125.1 Scolopax mira | reverse complement strand
GATTAAGGGCCTGGAGCATCTCTCCTACAAGGAGAGGCTAAGGGACTTGGGTCTTTTCAGTCTTGAGAGGAAAAGGCTTAGGGGAGATCTAATTAATGCGTACAAATACTTAAAGGGAAGGTGTCAGGAAGATGGGGCTGGTCTTTTCTCAGGGGTGCCCAGTGACAGGACAAAAGGAAATGGACAGAAACTTGAGTATAAGAAGTTACACCTAAACATGAGGAGGAACTTCTTTACTGTAAGAGTGGTAGAGCACTGGAACAGGCTGTCCAGAGAGGTGGTGGAGTTTCCTTCTCTGGAGACATTCAAAACCCACCTGGACAAATTCCTATGCAACATGCTCTAGGTAGACCTGCTCTGTCGAGAGGGATTGGACTAGATGATCTCTGGAGACCCCTTTCAACACCATGTGATTCTATGATGAGGCATCAACAAAAAAAGGCAAGTGTTACAGTCTTTTGCATAGAAAGATCAACAGCTAAATAATTGTCCCAGCCAGGCAAGTCCAGGGACAGTCCTCTCACTTCTTGCTTTGCAAAAAAACCCCTCTGACTCAAAGCTGTGCAGCCTTCTAGGCCAACAGAGGTTCACAGGGCTTCCCGCTCCCAGAACTGGTTTACTGCAGGATGAGTTGAGAGCAATTGTCAGCATTTGGGAGGGGATGAGAGAAAAGCCAAGAAGGACAGTCCTACTCCTGGTCAGTAGCTAGCAATTATAACTACACCAATACATCAAAACCACATCAAAAGGCAGCCAGGGAAGGTGGCTTCACTAGTGCTTCTCTCAGTTGCCTGATGAGTGACCTTTGGATTATGGACACACAGGTATGAATTAGGAGAAAGATCAGTCAAGAAGTGCTAGATCAGTAAAAAATCTAGACGCAGCAGAGTCACAGTCCAAAGGCATTTGGAAGAGTCAAATTTCTCCTCCAAGTATTCCTTTCACCACAGAGCTAGATGTTTACGATGAGGTGGTTGCAGATCTGAAAGCGGATCAACTCCTTTCCTTCTCTACATCTCCACTGCACTTGAAGTTCAAGGCCAAGAGAACAGACAGTGTCTGTTCAAAGTGAGAGTTACACCTGGTTTTCAGCAGCAAAATAGTGAGCGTCTCAGTTAAATATTAAAATAGAAATCGAGTTAATTATGTTCCTCAGCTAGTAGTCATTACTCTTTCTGCATCAACTGGCAAGATATTCAATTGTAACTATAACAGGGTAAAATCAGTTTAAGTCCCCTAAATATCAAGCTTTGCCTCATCACCCATATGACATTACTATAGACAAGCCTGTAGCCTCCAATACACATGTATTTCCTTATCCGTATTTACAGAAATGTTTGCAGACTTTTAAGAATACATAACTATATTTTTAGAGTACAAGACTTTGGATTATTCATAGTAACAAAAATCCTGCATGAAGCACACAGTACAAATGAAGACTGGTTTAGGAACACCCAACTGGTACCCTTGACACGACTGACCTTTGTACAAGCATCCATTTACCCTTAAGTCCTTATGGTACTTTCAGCTGCTGAAACAGCAACTGCTTGACAACACCTGACACCTGATACTCAGCTGGCAGTCTCCGAGCTTTAAGCTACACCCACCTGGGCTTATCAGCATGTTCCAGCTTTTCTCAGTAGCTTGCTCAGGAGGATGAACTCCTTCGGATGCGTTGTCTCAAAGGAATAATGCCTAGTTTTGAAAGGGTACCAGAATTTAATGCAAGTGAACAAGTGCTGATGCAAGCTATGGCCACTGACAAAGCATGCTTCTAGAATAGACACCACCTTCCTCCCCTATTTTTCAGAATATATTTACATTCAGCCACTCTGAAGTGAAGCATTTCACCGTTGTTACAAGTTCTAGCATCAGAGGTTGCAGGAATCTACCCAAGGGTTTCACAAATACAGTTCAAGATTAATTTCTGCATTTCTGCAGTTTCTAAGGAAATAGTTCAATCATTTTTCCAGATGAGGCAGCAGAACAACATGCAACCTTTCCACTACGTAATGCATGAGTACCTTTTAGACAGGTTTTGAAAGCAAAAATTTTGCTTGGGATAGCAATGTGAACTCAAGGCAAACGCCTAAATTTTGGCAAATCAGGTTTTGTTAAGTAAAACCTGTGAATATCAGAGCTGCTTGATATGACTTCAGATATGTCTGACAGGTGATTTGTCAAGACACAGCATTTTTACAGGTCTGAGAAATGGCAACTGTCACATACAAACTCTATAAAAAGCCCTGACTACATTCATGTATGTTTAGTGTTACTCTAAGTTTTTGACGATTTAGTACTTTTAATCTTGCTTATTTTCCTGACTTGCTTTCTTGTGTGTACAATGATTATTGCTGAGACAAGATTAACTCTCAGACAATTAGTACGCAGAGGAAAGATGAGAATAAATGTTTCACAACAGCCATATACACATGACTCTCCAGCTTGATATAATCTTTGGATTTGTGTGCTACACGCACATCCCTCCCTCCTCAGTCATCATCTACTTTCTCTTCAGTGGTACTCCTTCATAATTCTCCTTCCCTGATAAGCAGATGTAATGAGTCAGTGATAATTCAGTGATAATTGCATTGTTTTTTATAAAAGCAATCTATTGACAGCTGGCCTGGACTTTACTTCCAACATCAGAACAAGAACTCCAGTCTTGTGAAGGTACTCTGGACCCTGCACTGGGCAAGTTTTAAAGCAAGAAACAGTTTTTCCAACAAAAAGGGTGGGTATTTAGGCAAGAATCACTTTTTAGGTTTGGGCAATTGCTTTTCATCAAAAGCAATTTGATGAATGGTGGAACCTCCATTTATAGAAAGAAGAACTCAACAGATTACTAATGGGCACATTACAGAATGTAAGAACCCTGACCTGCTACTGCTTTCTCAGTCAACGTGGTGCTATTACACAGTTGGATTAGAAAGTCCTGCCTCAATCAATTCTTGGTGTGCTGATCAGATAATATCTAAAATTTAGCAAGACTTGGTTACCACGCAAAGATCCAGAGAGGTGCCCTGCTCAGTGGGTGTGAAATCAGCTCTCACCGAATTCTATGTAGCTACTTTGCACCACATTAAACTACAGAAAATGACAAACACCCATATCAACCCCAACTGTCTCTGTGTCAGGACCATAGAGCCTCAAGTGTTATTCAGCTTCCTCTTGCAAATGAGGTTATGGCTGGATTTACTTCTTCACTACACATGTGATGTAGCCTGGGAAGGCTACTGGTAGAGAAATCTGCCTAGCCAAAACCAGCTTGTAGTGTAGGATAAGAAGGATGCGCTTGACACTGTCCAAGTACCCAAGCAGATGATCCCTTGTTAAAATTGCAGACAGAACAACTTCTGCTTTGTAGCAGTGGACTACATCGATGTTACTCACTGATTCTTCAAGACATGAATGATCAATTGGTGTCAGCTGTGCCACTGGGATGACACACCTTCGAGAGGGACAACAGGCTTCATGAATGAGGAAGAATGTTTGGGGGAAATGGAAGCAGGTGGATAGTACTCTACAGCCTGTATGCTAAAATAAGATCCTCATACCTAATTATGATCTTATTATTCAGCGGCCACAACTGCATTGGATAAGGCTGCCTCCTCTTTATTTCTCTGATCTACAGAAGACAGTAGAGCTAATGTAAAAAGGTTAAAAAACTGTATCAATATGCTGATCATTCCAGCAGTGAATTTTCAATAGAGACCTGTTACCACACAGTAACAAACTGAGGTAAGTTTAGGAGGTGCAATTACTTGTAGCTTTTCCCCATTAAACATGATAACTCTCTCAATGAACATTTAAGACCACACATACTTCAGCTTCTGTGTGAGGTTAATAACTTCACAAGAGACTAACCATGGAACAAGCCATTCACATTTTGTTCTATCAACAAACAAATGCCGGAGAGCAAGTTTTTGGATCCGGCTATTACCTCTAATTACACCTATCTCTATGAATAAATGAAAACTAGTTTGCATTTTTTCCCCCGATCGTTAGCCTCATTTGCATAAGTGTTATGAGGCCAGTTCTTTATCCATTAGTGTGAATTAAGCAATACCCTGCTGGGCACAGGACTGTTCAGACATGCTGACTGCAGAGCAGCTGCTCTCCTCCTTTGGTATTGAATGTTGATTAGCATCACAGCCCATGACACACTGCAGGGCATATCGTGTGTCACACTACGGCACACAACACTTAATGAGGACCCAGAGCAAATCCCATCGTTTAGAAAGCCAGGCTCTGCTCTCAACAGCAAGGCAATAATTAAGCACATCGTCTGTCTTGGGAAAGACTGAATCCCTCAAACAGTGGGCATTTGGGTTTTTTGGGACAACGCCGAGTACCTGATACAGAGCTCCATGTTATCTTAGTTATTCTAAGCAGAAACAAGTGTACCCACTTGCCAAATAATCAGATCTAGTCCCATTTTCCAGCAAGACACTTGTATATCACCCTTCCAATTCTGATGGATGAGACAGAATAAAGCTTCTGTATCACTGAACCTACGAAGAACATTTAAAGACACGGCAGCTATGAAAACAGAGTGCACAATACAAACACAACTCCTCAAATACAGATCAGTGTTTAGCATCACCTTCCTGTGACTCCTAACAGATTTCCAGCAGAACCTTTACGTTCTTTGTCAGCCTTCCTTCTCTGAACGATGGGTTGACACGTCTTGCAAAGACTCATTACTTATTTGAATGTTACTTTGACACCAGTATGTCATTGTATTATCAACATTTCACTACTCATCAACATTTCACTCCAACACTATTAAAAGGAGATAAAGAAAAGCTTTTCACAACAGTGGAGAAACCGACTTCACACTGTTCAAATTTATGGAGAAACTCTGGTTATTTTACACGAAAACATGTCTCACAGTAAGGTGCAAGAACACCGGAAGCGCTGCAGCCTCCACTCATCCGCAAAGCGGCATCCACCAAATACTGACAACAATTAGCATCATTTATTTTGAATGACTGGAACTTGATTAATAAAGGTTTCAGCATGCACTTCTCTTCTTTAGAAGGCCAATGCAGCAACAGAATCTGCTTTTCCAGCTAAATAACGTGTTTTTCTCTGCACAGTGCTCTCTTGCCCCTAGGCACTGATACAAGCAAAACAGGAGAATCCCTCTGGGGAGGGTACACCAAGTTGGGTCACCGGAGTTGATCTAATTACCACCATAGCTGTACCTCAGTTTCAAAGAGCAGAGCTAGAACCCTTGTATGAGAGGTGTTAGAAGAAATTAGACACCATTATTCAGAAGAACGAAGAAGCAGCATAAACTAACCCGCTGCTTTTTCTGTGCTGTTCTCAATACAGCCACTTTGTAGGAAAATGTCACAGCACTAATGACAAGGGGCCAAAAAATTTTATATCTATCTACAGCTTAGTCCATGGAAACCGCTAAGAAAGAAGAGGTCACCTCTATATTTTAAAAGATAAAGAGGGAAAAAGAATCACAAAAGGTCTCCAAATTGCATGCTCTCTTATTTTTCCCCTCCCACAACTCCAGGGCACACAGACATTGTTCAGATTTGGTAGAAAGAAGCCACCTCAGAGGCTGGGCTTTGTATTAAAAGGGGTCTCATCTTTTAAACTGTTAGAGAGATCATTATAAACTAGGTTCCTGTTTTTGATGGCATCATGACCTCAGTGCTAGAATGGAACTGAGGCATCATGAAAGCACCAATGATGGCATCTCTGCTAAAATGCTTCAGTGAAGCTGTCAGAGATGATGCTACCTCTGCAAGAGTATTGCAAGGCAGCAGTGCCCAACATTTTTTTCTGGACAGACCACTGATCTCAGTTCAGTCTCAGAAAGGGCTAGCCATCATGGTACCTCCTCATCCTGGTTCTTCTTTTTATACCTAGATTAATTTCTCACTTACTGCCTATGCATAATAATTTAACTGTGTGTTCATCTTGTAGGTGCAGAATGGTGTTCTGGGGACTCCTGGCTCAGGGACTCCCTCAGGAGCAGACTGAATAGACAGCCGTAGTGGGCAAGTCACACTGAGTACTTTGCTAGAGGACAGTGCTGAAAGCCTTCATCCCCCAGCCCAGGGAGCACTGGAGAGCATTCACATGGGAGCATGGATTGGGAAGGCCAGTAAGACATGAACCACAAGCCTTTGGTGCAGCTGCAGCCTGCACAGTGCCAAATACAGACAGTCACTATGGCCACAAGGCACTTAGAGTACTTCGGTCCTCCTTTAACTGGAAGGATACTCCACACTAGCACATAAACCAGGGCCAGGACACAAGCTCAAGCAGTTTCCATGGGTCACCTACACCATTTCTCTGATGGTACGCTCCATGGAGTGATTTTGAGTATCTGGACACAGCATGTGGGATATAGGAAAGGCCATGGATCATTCCTACCAAGCAGGCCAGAAAATAATTGAGTTTAGGGTTTCTTCTTCTTCTCTCTAGCCGAACAAGGCTTTAAACCACTCAGCCCGTGCTTTTAGGTAGTATCCCAATGCACACAACACACACACTCAGCTTCCTGAGGAATATTTTCAGATGTTGAATGGAAAAAAAGACAACCCACCAACAAGCAATACCTCTACAAAGAGCGTGAGTGGTGGGGCACACAGCGCAGTGCAACTTTGGGCAATGGCTATACCACATGGATTTGGGCAGTCTGGCATCTGGTCTCAGGCTCAGGGGACCAGTTACTGGTAATGAAACACTGCCCGGAAAGACACAGTCTTGGGCTTCTGAGAAGTCTTCCACTAACTTTAATAAATAAATTTAAAATGTGTAAGAGCAGAATAACTGCTGCCTTCCCTCGATTTTTAGGCTTACATAAGTTTCCTTATAAAACAAAATTTTGGAACTGTGATTTACTCCAACCTGAGTGCTGGAAGTAGTTACAAACTTCAACGCAAAACATCTATGTTACAAAATGCTTTTAAAAACTCTTCCATCCTTTGGAAACTTTTTGATAGAATCCAATTTTGAATAAAAATAGCTTTTAGCTAGACCAATTTGAGAAGCAAATGCAGAAAGAGCATTGTTACAAGACTGAAAAGAAAATTGAGAAATTTGAAACCACTTTTTGGAGTTAGGATGATTTTTTTAATGCATCTTACACTTTTAAATGAACTCTAGTTTAAAGTAAATGCAAAGAAGCAAGGAGACTTTCAATGTCATTCACGCAGACATTAATTTCAGAGGATACTGCTGTTTTCAATCATGTTTAACAGTGTTAATTTTTTCTCATTATCAGCAAAACAAAATAAGTACATGCTGAGGATAAGGAAACAGCTTTGTTTATCTTCAAAATCATGTGCTTACCAGAACTAAAGCATGTATTTGCCATATGTCAGCCCCTGCCCCCCTTCTTTAAATTAGAATTTCATTAATATAGCACAGCAGTGCTACATTGTTAGCAAAGAACAGAGCATATTTTAAAGAGCAATTAAGTGGGATAAAACTACTACTTGGAGGGAAAGCTTTTCCACTGCAGCAGTGTCTTAAGGAGACCAAAGGGGAAACCTGACACGAAGGAATGTCAGCCTGAACTTGATGAATTTGTACTCAGAGCAATGTGTTCCGACTGTCCCCCCGCTCCCCCTCCTGCGACGGCAACAGCTTTCCACGTCACTTCACAATACCCTTCCTTACAGCTTCCCTTTGTCCTAGAGGTCATCCACGAGATGACAGATCCGTTCAGATCAATACATTTAATAGAGCCATGTTTTCTGTGATTGTCTCAAACTTTGAAACTCAAAACATCTGTACTTGATGCATAGGCTGCCAGACGTGGCTGTCTTGCCAAAAGATTGCGCAGCTTTACATGTTCTGGACCAGGATGTTGCAGACTCAAATACTCCCACGGACAACAGCAGCCCCTGGCTCTGGTTTCCTGGGATGGTCAAATTGGAGATACCAATAGTTCAGTACAGGCACACAACAAGGCTCAAAACCAGGTCAACTCTGAATTTTTGTTTCCTTCTCTTTGCTTTTTTGGTACTGGGATTTGAGGCAAGAAGTCTAATGGCTCAGTTTTATGGCTCGGAAAGAAAAGCCTGATCTCTGCTTTAAATGAAAGCAGACACTCACTGTCACAGAAGAAATCTAGTGCTTAACAGTTCTTTGCTTGCAAACATTGTTATGTTGTTGAGACAAATGCTATCATTTTAGAGACAAATGTATCCACCATGTTTAATGTAGAAAAGAGCATTTATTTCTATGGTGAAATGAAAAAAGTGAAAAAAGTATTTGTTAAATATGTTTCCTAATTTTTTTTTTTTTTAAAGGTAACAGTGAAAAAAGCTTTCTGTCCAACAAAAATGCTAAGGCTACCCTCACAACTCCTTTCCCTGTGGAGTTAGGATGCTCAGCAAGTTTGGCTTTTAAATCAACATACGCTTGTTATTTAAGTTATATTGTCATTGCTTCCTTTCTGTTCTCGTGAGAGAGCATGGCTATTCCTTCCAAGCCTGGAAGCAACATCTTTTAAGTGTGAATATTACATTACCCACACACCTAGCAGAACTAGTGAGAAAACACTTTTGCAGCATAGAAAGACTGACAACTCTAAACGTGCTACAATAAAAAGCAAGACCTGATAAAAATTCCATTACTCGCTTATCTGGAGGGATTCTTCCCAGTTCAAAGGGTCAATTTCCCAGCAGGGCACCAGCGCTTATCAGCTAGCTCTGCTGAGCCTTTCAATTGCAAAGAGAAGTGTTGCCTCCAACTGGCATGACAATGGCACTATTAAACAGGCACTTCAAAGATATAGATGTTGTACATGCTTTGATTTTTGCCAAGTTCTCTATGGCATGGCTATCCAACACAGTCTTCACCAGGCAAATGAAAAGCAGCTAATAAATTAAGTTGTGTGAAATGCAGCAAATTCATCACATACCTCTACTCCCAAAGCACGTCCCCACGTTTGCCTAGGTACAGAGCAGCCCATACCTGACCAAGCAAGAAATGGGGCTACTATAGTGTGAAGACCAACTAGCCTGCTGTAGCAGGCAGCTGGAGCCAGTAGGACCTGTTTATATCCCACAGACCTGCAACCCTCCTTTCCACAGGGGAAAACACACAGACATTAGTATTACAGAAGAGAACTTGCAGGAGTGGACATTTGGAAGAGCAGATCTATTGATTAGCTGCCTGTCTGCCACACCAGCCTGGATTTGTTTTAAGCTGGCTGCGTAGGCAGGAGAGCTGGTACTCCTTTAGATGATTAAAGCCATACGGGCTTTGCTCCTTATCTTGCTATATGGAATGAAGATGAGGAGACTGGGCACAGTCAGCACAGACCAACTGGTCATTCCCCAGTTACCACAGGATCACATGATATAGATTACACATGTTAAGGTGTATACGTGGTCATCCAACATCTGCCAGTTTGCATCAGTGCTGGATACAACAAGCTTTATCTAGATCTTAGATGACTAGCTTCAGACCTTTCCCAGCATTTGATCTGTGACCTTTCCTTGCACATAAACCATGTGTTTTAAGTAAAACTGTCTTGCCCTGAGAGCAAGAAGTTTGCATGTCATTCATCTTTTAAAATTCCTTTTCACTTAGCTCTCTCCCCACTTTCTTTGGGGCAATAAACCAGTCTTGTTTTTTCAGGCCAACCATCTGCCTGGATGGAGCAGCATCCTTTGGAAAGAGGTCTGCAATCTCGAATGTCTGCAGTGCAGTCGCCTTGACTTGTTAGCTTCTAACCCTTGGGAAATCGGTAACAAGACGTGCCAAAAAAGATTGCAACAGCAAGAAGCTTCATTTTCACATGAATGAGGACATGACAGGAAGCTTTTCAACCCCAAACATTTCCTGTCTGATCAGCAGGCCACAGTTTACACATAGGAGTGACCTGCAGCAAACCAAGGCCATCTACTCTAAAACATGTCTGTTGAAAGCACAAACAAGACTATGATTAAGTTAAGTTTTAATTCTCTAAAGCAGTTTAAACCCAGATAGGGGTTAGATTCAATCTTCACTAAAGGCATTACCCTTTTTCTAGTTACTCTACTGCAAACTTTCACTCGGACCTCCCTTGCTTGGTTTATGCAGGCATTGTTTAAGGAGGGCAAGGGATGCAAACCAAAGCTACTGTATTATTGAACCCCAGCAAGTTAGACCATACCAGCAGAGCCCCCCCATACTTCCCACCTGTCCCACAAGCAAAGGGGTAAGAGCAGTTTACACCAAGGCAGGACACCTCGCAGAGGCTGCAGTTCCCTTGGGCTGGCCAACAGGCAGCAACACAAGCATTCCCCAGCGTATGCCCGTAACACAAGGCATGTTGTAGTTTTAATAAAATTGAGCAGGGCAAAATAAACCCCTGTTCTCCACTGCTGACAGGCTGATGTGGATATAACACACAAGTTATAAAACAGTTCTGTCTTGGGGCTTTATTCCATCTCAGCTAATTTACATTCACATGCCCTCTCTTTCCATGCCCCCAGCAGCAAAGTACAGCTTGTGGTTGTGACTTGCACACATGCTGTCTCTTTTCTTCTGTCTTCTCTCTTCCACTGCATTATCTTTCAATTAGCCATAGGAGTACAGCAAAACACACAGTTCTCTGATCTCTTAGATGATCTTTTATCTGTAAACGTTAGTAGTACCTGCCTTCTTAGGAGGAGCAATCTTTCTGGAAAGAACCTGCTTTCCAGAAGAAGAATAAAGACAAAATTGGAGGAATTAGGTAGGAGATGTTTTAAATATTTACGCTAGCAACCCCAAATAAAAACTCTGGTCTGTTTCCATCAAATATGTTCAGAAAGGGCTCTCAAAGTTTAAAGGCAAGAGGTTGTACATAAATCTACCAGGTGAGTACTGGTATGCCTATACAACCAACATGTACATGAGCAGTCCCTCCTCTAGAGCTGCCCAGTTTCTTTAGCCCTCAGCAAGAAGAAATTCTAAGCCAGTATTCCTGAAAAATGATCCATGATCCTCACCGATCTAACGATGTTTAATAGGCTTTACAGGGAAAGAAAGAAGGAAAGAAAGAAAAAAGTGTTAAGACTTTAAGTTTATTAAGTACTGTATGCGCTCTGGAGCCATGAGTTGCCACCTGTATTGCACAAACCCGATTAAAACAGCTCGTTTACAGGGCACTGAATCATCATGCCATTGTGTACTGGTTTTGGCAAATTTTATAGAAGAAAACTATGGGACAACAGGCTATGATGCATGTGTAATTTTTAACTCAAGGGGAACAGTTAATTTAATGCCACTCTGTTAATGAAGGGACCTGATGACAAAACAGCTCTATCATGAAAAGCCTAGTTGAAATCTCATCAGTTAATATCTAGATGTCTCTCCTTGACAACGCTGCTTTAACTGCAGTGCAACCTGTCATTTTGTAACTTTACTTGAGGAAAAAGAAACAAAACACTGAAATAACATTTTGCAGTGTTCAACTTATTCTGAAACATCTCTCTATTGGCCCAAGATACAGGAATAAATATCTTTTAAAAATACCACATGCCTAGTTTTATAGTGTAACATAAGCAAGCCAGAATAGTCCTGGGAGCCGAACAAAGCAAGATTTGGTATGTAAAGGTTTATCAGAAACTGATGGATTAGGTTTTCTAAAACAGTTCCTACTGATCTAGAAGAGCTGATCTTTTCAAAAATGTCATTATCTTAAGTTGCTCCATCATCACGCATTTGGGTTTTCTCATGTTGCTCATTAAGCACGTCTCCCAAAGATAAGCCTTGCTGGAAAGTTCATTTCATGGTGTTAGTATGAACAAAGTTTTACATCCTCCTTCACAGTTGCCCCCTTGTTTCCTGGAGAATGCTTCAAAGAGGAAGCCCAGGCTAGTCCATCTGAAAGTCTGAAGGGTTCAAAACTTGGATATGACTCCAAAGGGAGCCAGTGAAGAGAATAAGGCATTAGACAATATACCTTTTGCCATATAAGCTGTTGGGCTCCTTGCCAGTCATATCTCAAGAACCAGTACTTGAAATGGTAAGTTACAGAGAATTAAAACTGTCTCAGACCAGACCCCTGAGCACATGCATCTGCAACAATGTGCGTGCCTACACCAAGCAACAGATCAGAAGCAGAGATTCATGAGTTCATGGAGACACAGGCTCATAAATCCACATGATGCAGTGCAGCTGGATAGTCAGCTTGGGCCAGCAATGATAGAGTTGCATTTACATAGCTCTTGTGCCGCTGAACTTGGATGTCTCTATCACGTTCCCCCACGGCTTCTGCTTCCAAGGAAGTGCAGCCAAACTGGGAACACACATCTGGGCTCTAGAAATGCTCCAAGTCAAGGCTGACGGGATGAATCACCATCTTCCTGCCAGCTAAAGGATGGAAGAGATTTAACAACCAACCTCCTTCCCCACCCCCCTTCTTAACAAGCAGCTGTGATACACAGGAGCAGAAGGGGGGATTCAGGTGAACAGGAGAGCTAACGCAGACAGTCTGGATCTGGAAACAGATGCTCACCAAAGAAAAGAGATACCGAAAAAAAATATAAAATATTAGAAGTGCAAAACTGATGAAAGACAAATTTCAAATAGGACTTCAGTCCTTTACAAAAATCAGAGTAAACTCCGGGAAGACCTCTTGCTTTCAGTTAAATCTTTGAGTATCCTTGGGACTACGACAAACGGCACTGATCTACCCAACAGCTTAAAATAAAGCTTCAGTATCATTTTTAATGATGTCCAATGGGATAAATAAGCAGCACAGTCAGCACTGGCAGCGTTGGGAAAAAAGCCAATACCAAGGCAGCAGATTGAGCTGGGACTCGGGAGTTGGAAGGAAGCTTCTCAGGGAGGCCCGTAGCCTTAGGCCAAAACACAAGGCATTGCTGCACAGAGCAGGCAAGAGAAAGAAAAGGCAACAGAAGACAATTCTATTAAGCTACGTAAATCACCAGAACTACTTAAAAGGAGCGAAGAGTACTGGGAAGGATGTCTGACCATGTCCTGGCAACAGTGTGAGACTGCTTTCCTTTCCCTACCCTTCCCTCTTCTTTCCGATTAAAAAGTTAATATTGAAGCAACACAACCACGTTTCATTTGCTTTGCCCACTTGAAGTATTTTCCTTTTGAGCACAGAGGGTAGGAGGCAGAGAAACACCATCACACTGTCCTTCCACTTCTGCTCCTCATACTCCACTGTGCTGGTCTGGAGAGCCCTGGTCCCAGCTCCAGCAGTGGCAGGAGATCTCAGGGCAGGGGAGAGGCACAGCAGGAGCAGGCTCACTAACAGCACCTGCATTTCCAGAGGCTGTCCTTGCAGGGAAGACACAAATGGGGCAGAGACACCTTCCCCCAGGAGGCAGAGCTTTCAGAGCAGCAAGCAAGAATAGTATGTCGTGGTTAGGGAGGACAGGCTGCTCCATGGAGAAATATATTCTGCTTTACTTGCAGCCTAGCATGACCTGCTCACTCCTCTGCCCAGGAATTAGGGATGCCCAGCACCACTGCAGGGTTTTGCGTCAGATTTCCTTCTGTTAAAAACCTAATGGGGTTCAGCTCTCAACTATTTTGTGATGGCAGCAACATCCCTGGCAGCCTGCCTGGCATAAGGAGGACCTGTCCATCATCAGGCTTACTATTCAGTGACACATTCAGGCCTTCCAATTTCTTTCCCCAAGGCCATCTCAGCTTTTACAACTTGACTGCATTACTGATCCAGACGCACTCCCTCTCTTTCATTTGAAAAGATGTAAAATGAAGTAATCTCAACACTTTGGTTACTGTTCTCAGGACAGGACTCAGAAGTACAGGGAGAGAAAGTTCTTGAGCCAGAACAAAGGGGAAGCAGAGCACAGACACTGTAAACTACAACCGAGACAGGCTTGTCTGCATGCTCTCGCTATACCCATATACAGCATATACACTACATGTGTGTATAAGTATGTATACACACAGAGACTATATGCAGGCAAGAGGATTCTAGAGCACTTAAGGATACAACAGTAGACAGGCTGAGACAAGTAATAATATAATTTAGAGGAGCAAGCTTACAGCTAAAAGATGCAAAGTAGTTTATTCCAAGAAGTACCTCCATCTATTTTATTGTGGAATAATTCATTTTGTATTCAGTACCATTTCTTTCCAGAGTAATTCATGCAAACAGGCTTCAGATAAGTTTCTTAATTATTTTTGTGAATACAAGATGAGTCTGACCTGAAATAAGCTAACTTGAAATCCCATCCAAACTTAACAAGCCTTAAATTGTTGGGTTTTTTTTTTTCTTTATTCTATTCTACAGCTAGAGTCTAAATAGCTATAGTCTGTGTAAAGCCATGGATGCTTTTATTAAAGGGCTAACCTAGCAGCCAGGTGACACAGATCTTCTAGCCACCTGATTTGCTTACTACAGGGCTCTGAGCCAGACGTGGACTGTTGTAGGAGAAGCAAATCCTCTTCCACTTGGACCAAGAATCATCCACAGAACTAACAAGCTTTTTCAAAGAAGAAAAAAGGTTGACCTCTTCCACTGCCAGCCCCAAAACAGGCTTATTGTGTGCAGATTCACACTTGTTCTGGCAAGTGGCATGAAGATCTTTGTTTTGTTTCCACCACAATTCTCACAGCCAGTGGAAAGCCTGAATGCGAGCACGTATCTGTGACTGCACTTCACTTCACTAGGATACTCCCAGCAAGAGAGATATTTCTGGAGCTCATCTTTGGAGCTTTGTCTGTGCTGCATTTCCAGTGCATAGCATTAAGCCCATATGAATTGTATCATCAAGCAAGGCTACCTCCCCTACCTCTCAAAAAAAACCCTCAAAAAACCCTGCGTCTCAAACCACATCCTTATTAAAAAAAATTAATAAGTAAATAGTCAGAAGGGTGTGTGCAAGCCACTAAACCGAAATTCCTAAACTCTAATCCTTTCCAACAATAAAACTTTTTGCTTCTGCCAAACCACTTGGTCCATCTGTTTCACTTTCTTTACTGTAAAAAGGAGAACATGGCTTCCTCCACTACATAAAAAAAGTCTGTTGACTCTCTCCTTTTCTGAGTAATCTTTTCTTATTTTCAAGTCATTTTCAGACTAAAGCTTCAGAAAGCTCAGGTGATTGTACAAGTATTACCTCTTGTGCTATTGTCATAACCACAGGATTATCTGCTTTTTGTTGTTGACAAAACAGGTGGAAAAAATTAGGGTTTATTTTAGTTTTTTAGTTTAATTTTTTAGTTGTTCAAATTTTTCTGATGGTTGAGGGATGAAGTAAAGAGCATCCTCCCACATAAAATGCCACAGCTTTCCAAGAAAGTCTCAATTCTGAAGAATTAGAAAATCAGTTCAGCTAAACTGCTTCCAGGCTTCAGGATTTCATTTGAAATATCAACCTCTTTTCTGAGAACCCATAACTTGGAGAGCGTTAAATATGTATTTACTCTAACATCTTCTCACCATGAAGAAAACCATACTGTATTAAAAGAAGAATTTATTTTTAGTTAAAGAACTAATTAATACCTTTTAATACCTCAGTGATGTATATTTTGAAGAAATTCCATTTCTTGTCCCATACCTCGGTAAATCTTCAAAAACACATGCTGACTGCTAGTCCATCAAGATCTAGGTAACTAATCCAACAGCCCTTATACCTAAGGCAAGAAACAATTATTTGAAGAACACACACCACTTAACCATTTTTAGGCCTCCCACTTTGAGCTATGAAGCAAAGGTGGCTGGAGAGCAACTTCAAAAATGTCTTCTGCAGGCTACCTTTAGAGGAATTGTTCCTGTGGGTGGATGTATGTAAATAAAAGTTCCTGTTCCTCAGGGTTTCATATGGAAACATTTACTAAGTTACACCAGCATAAATGGCTGTAAAATCTCAGAACAAACCTTCTCCTTCAACATTAGATACTTCATCTCAGATTTTATTTGTAATTAAAATGTTCCACAGGAAAAAATAACCATAGCCTTAATTAGGTAATTAAACCTGTTCTTGAAGACTTATGTAATGTAAAAGAACAATCATGCAGATGGAAAAGTTTAAACCTACTAATTATACGCTCGCATAAGGTACAAGAAAAGCTTCTTTCTTAAATCTCTTATTTTAACTTTGGCAAAATTACATGTTCCACAACCAGCTGCTGTGAATCTCAAGTGAAGAGCTTACTAATACAAACTTTCTATATCAGTGCTGCACTAAAAGCCACACTTAACTAATTCTCATAAAGCTAGACTCAAAAGAAGTAAATCAAAGATTCACAAAAGGCTTAAGTCTGCTTTCTAGATCTTCTTGTGTTTAGATGTGCCAAGTGTTCAGAATAACTTATCTTTACATGATTGTAGATGTTCCTTCCCCACCTGCCTGTCCCACCCTTCCCTAAGATCAGCAGTAATAAGAATATCTCAGCTGCTCATGAGGCAGCTGTTAAACCATCCTACTTTAGAGCTATAAAAAGTACAAGGATTAAAGAGGGTGTGGAAAAAACTCAATCAAGTACAATTATTTTTCTTAGTGGATAAGTTTTCATACAGTTGTAAACGAGCTCTGAAAATTTAAGACAAGTATTTGCCCCATACTGAATCCCTACCAATCTTAAAGGGAATTTAAAATGTGTGTTTTTCATTCTCGTTTGCAACTTGTTGCTCAAAGTACCAACAGCCCAAGCTGAGAACTGCATCTCAAAATTAACTTTCCTATACTCAGCCTATGGTTTCATGAACATCTGAAAAAGGACTATTAGTTATACTTATTTGTATAGGAATGCACTTCCCTAAAGCATTTAAATTAGTTTACACCAGTGCCTCAAGGAAACAGCCAGTGGTATTTTACAGCAAGTTAACCAGTTTGCAAAAGCTTTTTCAATAGCCTTGTCTTGCCTTACAGAACTTGAAGCTCAGAAAGGAAGAAAACATTGGTCTTCCACACAGCTCCCTCTACTGATTAGATCTTTTTATTTTGGCACATTGCAAGACATTTATAGAAGATTGTTCAGCCATACAGATTTCACAATAGGTCAGAAATATAGATATTTAGTACCAAGTCTCAAGGTGGGGGGGGAAGGGGGTGGGAAAAGGAGGGAGGAAAAAACCCAAAAAAACTACTTTTGGCCTGTGTGGCCAAAAGCTACTCAGTTCCATGAAACCCCTAGGTAAAAATACCCAATTATATGCACGTCTCCCAACCAAAACAACACTAACCATACTTGAACCTCATGGAGAACGCCAGCTTTTCAGAAGCCGGGACAATAATAATGCCAAACTTACTCATATTTAGTAGCCAGGGCTTCCCAGAGTTTTGAATAATTTGAGATTTTTATCTCAAGAGCACATAAGCATCTTAGTATCAAGAAAAATGTAATTCATCTTGTCTATAAAAGCAGCACCAAATAAGGAGAAACGGAAACAACAAGCAATTTCCAGAAGTCTTAAATTGACTGCTATCCCCAGAAAACAGATCTTATCCATCACATCGCTGTAATTATTGCAACTTCAAAATGCTTGTATTTTGCATTTCTCTTTTCAGTAGAAATTTGCCTGAACTTAAATGTATAGGTTTTCATTTGTGAATTGAAGTATTAAACACTGATGAAAGGTTCACCAAAATATTAAGAACTAAAAAAACCAACTTATTGGCCATTTTAAGACAATTTTACCACCATACTTTCAAACACATCACATGGCTTTTTTGTGTCTGGAATTTCAGAATCCTGACAAAGACTTCCCTTGAAGCCTTGGAGGCTGGAAATTGCAGTTTCCTCCTTTTTCAGTAATGTTTGCTTATGCAAAGTCTTAGCAACATTTTACCAGTAATGAGTGAAAGGAGACAGCAGTCTTCTAGTTAAAGAGCCCCGTATTTGGTAAATACTTTATAGATCTATCAACATGGGTCTAAATTAAGCAAGTCATCTGTAATGCAACAGAGAAGACAATACAAGAACAGTAAGAAGGTTTGTACTAGCTAATTGCCTGGATATAATTTGATTTTAGAAAAAAGTAACAGTTAATAACCTACTGCCCATCAGAAAACCACTACAGTTTTCTTTGACCTAAGAAGCTACAGCTGCTGACAAGATACCCAGTAGTTACTTTACCTGACTTAATCAGCAAGGATTCACTTGTGCACATTTAGATGACACAAGAGGATGGAGGTGTAAGAATTGTGATCACCAGCATCTCTACTACTTCAAAATTACAATTCATGGTCAGGTTGTACCTGTTCTTTTAGCTAGGTCCTTTAAATATTAAGGCTACATAAGCCTAACATTTCTCTTCATGTCATAGTTCACTTTGTGCAGCACAAAAGACTCTCCAAATGTGCTCTCCTCATTTTTTTGCAGCATATTGAACAATGGTCAACAACTGCTCTTTGAAGGTACGTCTTCCCAGATATTCATCTTGCCACTTCAATTTAGTAAAACAGTCTGTGTTGATTCCCACCTCTTGGGTCTCCCAGTCTTGTACTGGTCCACTAAGTACCAAAGATTGAATCAGTAGCCCTCCTTTCTCTCTTCCTGCAAGCGACAGACTGAAATATCAATGGCTTAAGAGCATGAGGCCACTCAGCATATACCATCATTGTTTTATTTTAAGATTGGTGGAAGTAGCTAGTAGGTGTAACAACACTTGCACAGAAATATGAAAACCACACTTTGCAGCTGCTTATGTTTCAGTCCATTGGCTGTGTTTCCAGCAGCAAGACAACCCCATGAGCACTTACCTGGCTTTTGTAGCCAGGTTCTGGTTACTGCAAGGCCTTTATCTTGGCCTTCCACAAACAGATTCCAATTACAGGCTAGAATGTCTGTATGTATCCATTTTTCTTACTGTAATTCTCTTCAGAATTCCTTTCCATTCAAGCTTTCTCTTACAGATTAAATAAATTAATAAAACAGATGCATAAAAACACCAGTTTTAAACACACTTCTCCCAAAGAATACCAATTATCTTTAGCATCAGAAATGTTGATGTCCTTCAGGAATGGCTAGACAGAGCCATCTCCTGGCTAGACAGTAAACAGAACTTCTGTAAATATACACCTTAATGTCTGTGAACATGCTATTAATTTATTGAAAGAAAAATCCTTTGTGCAGATTCAAGGCTTGGATAATCTTCATTTCTGCATATTATAGTTCCTTGAGACAATCCATTCATAACTACATGGATGATGGAGAACAACCCATCCTGTTTTCTACTGGGCTTTAGGAAAGTATAGTCATTAAGCTAATGGCAGCTCTGGAGTAAAAACCCCAAGTCCTAAACCTCTCCTGCTGGCTTGAGAAAGACTGACACAGCAATGAAGCTTTATCCATTTGTCCTTAACAGAAGCCCCAGAAGACCATCCAGGGTCCAGGAGACAAATCACACACAAACCCAGTCAGTGCTATGATGTGTCCCACCCTGCAAACCTGTCTGGCTTCCTTAGGCATAACACAAGATAATTAAACTCAGTTACCTTGAGTTTTCACAATAATTTGTTAAAAAACACCTAATAGCTATGTTTTATATGAGGCTATCATATAACCTATTACAAGCTATATAAGTTAACATGATGAGTTTAACCCTGTTTAAGTTATAAAATCTCATGTTGTAGGTTTACTTTTAATAAAATCAAAGAAATAGTAGTATCCTTAGAACAGCATTCAGCCTTTTGCTTCAGTAGGTTTCAAAGCTGCAATTCCTGCATCTTAGACAGAATTCACTATTAGAACTCCTTCTAAAACCATTTCTCTGCACAAGGTATCTGCAATCCATATGCAAGATACATTTTCCTATTTCTACCAACCCGGAAGAAAGACATGAGCACAGCAAACAAGGCTTCTTCAGTACCTGAGCATATCTCTAGATTCCTTGTTAAACCAACAGCTAATCAGGACAGCTAACAGATGTGAGATGTTACAGATAAATAAGTAGATTATGTTCAATTAACAGTCCTTGTTAGTTTTTCTCCTTCCTAAAAGAAGGTATTTCCCTCTCTTCTGAATGGTTGCAAACATTGACCCACCTGTAAACATAAACAGTGCAAACTCTACATATACATGAGGGCAGGTAGGGAAAGAGGCCACAACCACTAAGATGAAGCCTAGCAGCATCATGAAATGTAGTAGAATAAAGAACTTCCCATGGCAGTGAGAACCATCTGTCACCAGTAACTTCTCCAGATTGTGAGTGCAAGCAGTAAGCAAGTGCGGCCCTTTGTATCAGACTTTATTTTATATTGCACTATGTAAGTCCTCACCTCGGAGGGACTAGAGACTTTTGGACTGTAGTTTTGACTACTGCTGAGCAACTATCCTTCTGTTCCCTTCTTAGAGGCAGATGAGGCTCAGAAGTATCTCAAAATACACTCTTCAGCCACAACCAGGCTGATCTACTGTCCATGTTATCACTTTCAAAAGATTTGTGGTTTTGACACTTGAAGTGAAAATTCAGCTTTCTCTGCTAAATCCTCATGAGTCAACCTCGATACATAAGCTCTTTCAGTATTCTGAAGAAGTGTCAAAACACAGGGTTTCCAATGTCTTGGTTTTCCTGCATACTACCATTCATATGATGGCAGGAGAAAGCAGAGCTCGTAGCTGCAGGAGCAGCTGGTGGCCCCGTGCCAGCCTGGGTGCCGTTTCAAAATGGGTCACCTATACCAGGATTTGGGGGTCTGGAGCTAGAGCAGTGTGTGACCGAGGGCAACAGAGCAAAGCAGAGCACTTTGGCCCCTCACTAAGGCTGCCGTCCCCTCCTACACGGGTGCAGAGCAACGGTTTGGCCATTGGAAGCCTCTCACGTAGGCAGTCTGGCAAGTCCCAGATGTCACTTCTAAGTAACACAGACATTATTCATAGCCAGTCACTGCTTGCTATCTACAGATAACTGATTGCATTCAGACCAGATTGGAAACAAGGTTGGCTAAAGGAAAAAAAAAAAACCCACCACCAAAAAAAGGGGGCAGACAATCTGTTCTCTCAGAGCTCCAGCCATTCCTGCACACAGAAATTGGGAAAGGCTTTGGAAGGCAGAGCCACACCGCAGCACGACAGCTGCTGAGTCAAGAATACAGAGAGAGGATGCATTAGCAGCCAAGCGCAATGGAAACCTCAGCTACTGGAGCCTGCATCTACTTTTTACTGCAGCTGGACAATCTGACAATTTTATTTTCTAGTCTTTGCCTGTTCTGCATTCGTGTAATCATTTTTTTTTAAATATCCATACTTTCTGCTTACAGTATAACACTAGAAGAGAGCATATAACAGTTCAGCTGGCCACGTAGAGATGCATGGCTCGTTTTGTATCTTTTAATCACACGAATAAAACTGGTGCTTTTTTTTTTTCTTCCTAAGACTTATATTTAAAAGAGCGCACAGGAAAATTTAATCACCATAAAAACAGCACAGATCACTGGCAATAGAGTTTATACATCAGCTCATCATCACTTAACTATAGGTATCACCTCAAATGAACTGATTTCTACACCTATTATATTCTTGGCTTCTTTGCTAAAGCATGGTGTGGCCCACTTATTAAACAGCTGCAATCAGGATCTCCCTTCCCTAAGAGCAGGATATAATGAAGTAACAATTTTTGGCAAGCACTTCATAGCCACAACTTGCCTAGATCAAGTTTAATCTCTGTTTAGTTCAAAAATTTATGAAGTTTGTTATCATCAGTTTTTGAGGCTCACAATAACACACTGCAAGATGTTTGCTCTCCCAAAGAATATACTAGTATTTCTAAAATATGGTCGTGTCACAGTATTTAAAAAACACATTGAACTTGCTGTATGATCTTTTTGAAAACTTAACCATTACATCACAATGCTAACAAAATGCTTTATGCAGACATCTATTAAAAAAATACAAATCAATGCCTGTCAGAGCACCATCCTTTAAATAAGCCAGTTAACTTGAATATTCTGTAACACTTCCCTTCCTCGAGGAACTCATCTCTGTCAAAACCAAAATCCAGTAGTCAGTAAAGCTGAATGAGGAAGCAACACACAATTTGGCACCACACTTCTCTACAAGCCCTCAGGTGTAGAGCCTCTGAAATGCCCATTAAGAGCATAGTAGTGGGTACACAGTATGAATGCATGAAACTTTTTTTTTAAGCCTTCTTGTTTTTCTACTTTTGTAGACCTGTTGTGTACAAGAAGCTGTTTATAAATATTAGACCCGAGTTTGTGGGTACAATACAGATCAACCCATGAATTTAAGGACAGAATACACCGAATATGTTTACAAAAGCATACAGTACAATCACACTGATTTAAAATAAAAAAAAAATGTAAAAAGAATCAACCAAAACCCACAAACCAAACAAAGTTGCAGTACATTAGAAAAAGGCTCAGAAGGTCAGTTGGCAAGCTAAGAACCAAACAACCAAACACACCATTAACTACATCCAAAATATTCCAAAATATTTTGCCGATTTTTTTTTTCCATTGGAATTAATTCCATCTCACTGCCTATCATGCATTAAAGGAAGGCACTAGGGACAACAGTTCTTAGATTTTATCTACAGGAAAAACATTTAAAAAAAAAAAAGTCTGTCATGTAGGAGACTTCTGCTTTACTAATTACTTCCCTCATCCTAGACCTAAAACATCTGATATACCTTTTTTTCTGGGGCATGTACTCTTTACCTGCCATCTGGGTTTAGAATCCACCTTTAATCATGGTTTAGACTGAAGTGGCTGAGACCCACCCAACCCACCTCTTCCATGATGAGGGCCAGTAAGTTTTGGCAGAGAGGCCAGGCGTGAGAGCTGTGCTGACGCAGACCAGGCTGGCAAAGGGTTCCAGCCCCTAGTAATCTTTGCACCACCAAGACCTGGAACTATAAGCAGTAGCGTCCCCAACTCTTTTAGCACGTGCCAACATTCCAAGGACCATCTCAGTATTAAGAAAGTCATAAACGTAAGCCGAGTAAAGATAGCAGAAAGGGAGAAGTAGGACATACCTGCAGAACAAGACAAAGCGAGACCCACAAGAACTGGATAACTGGGAACTTTTAAGACACAATTTAAACCCATTTATGTTTGGGATGCTGCAGGGACTTAAGAATCATAAAACAGATAGGGTTGGAAGGTTGCCTTCTTCGAATCATAGAATAGTTAGGGCAGGAAGGGACCTTAAAGATCATCTAGTTCCAACCTTCCTGCCATGGGCAAGGACACCTTCCACCAGACCATGTTGCTCAAAGCCCAGCCCGGCCTTGAACACCTCCCGGGATGGGGCATCCACAACTTCTCTGGGCTCAAAGATATCTTTGGGAATCTGAAATTTCAGAGTTGTTCTTGTCCTTTAAAGCATAGCTATGACTTATCAAACTTGCCCTGTTCTGTCAAATTATTCAGAAGGATTCCACACTTGTAAAAATCTTGTCTGAAGAAGCAACTTCAGGTGCTTGCAAGGAGCATGCTGCAGGTGTGCAGAATATAAAACCAAAACAAATTCAGAGGTTCAAGGTGAGCTGCAAGATTTCTACTCATTCGGAATGACCAGCTTCTCAACCTTATTTCATACTATGCAGATTTAGGAGATGACAGTCTTTACTGCCTTTTATTTCTATTTTCCTCTGGAAGTAGTCTAGACTGGCACTCATAAGCAGCTGTTTCTGAAGACTTTCCTGATCTTGTAAACATTTTGCAAACAAACCCCTGATCATTTATAGGCCATGAATAGGAGTAGTCTACTGTCCCACATATTGGACAAGTTGCCTTAGCATGATAGAGTTTAATTGTCCATAACTTATAGCACATCTCTAAACAGCAATATGAAACTGCACTTCATGAATATGGCTTATAAATTAATATTTTAGAAGCTATTTTCAAAATAAAACTATCTTAGAGACTATTTGAATTTTAATCACCTCCTAATAGTACTGGAAGATACTGTGACTTGAACACCACTTAGATAACCATACAGCCAGCTACTTCAGCAACCAGGCATCCAAGAATGAAGGAAGCCATCCAAACAGGTCATCATACTCTTTGTAACCAGTCATGATGCTGTACTACACCCTTGAAGAATGAATATACACCAGGGAAGGAAAGTTGGATTTTTCCATTATCACCATTCTTCCAGTGGGAACACGTGATTTAGTAAAGACATTGTAATTTATGAAGACAATTCATGAAAAAACCAGCTTATTTACTAAGTTACCTCCTGGAGGTTGCAGAAATCCAAATACTGCATTGACACGGGATGGTCTGAATTCAGGCAACCCTGCTTTGAAAAGAAGTTAGATCAAATGACCACCTGAGGTTGTTTCCAACCAGAATGATTCTACAGAAGGATCTGTATGTTCTCCTTTGGGGAACACAGTGAGTAACAATGCCAGCTCTCACACAGGATTTGTATCAGGTTTGACTTGACAAATAAGCGTGAATGATAAGTCTAAGGGTTCAAAACTCAGTCTTCGAATGAAACAGAGGATGAAGACTGATGCTTTACAATTGTGATCAATGTTCCCCATCCAGCATGGTGGTCACTTCACTTAAGCGAGAACATGCTTGAAGTGCTACAAACTGTTGTCCTCCATTAAAATGAATTAGTAACATTTTGAGCATGACTGTATTTGGTTCTTTTTAAGAAAACTAGAGGTGGTATAGACATACAAGCACTGATTATACAATAACTTTACTCCTGAGGAGTTCAACACCCTAGTTAAGTTATCCTTTGAAGTGTACAACTCCCACTCAGGTCAGAACTATGCTGCCATTTCATTACTAGCTGTATTGAGTCACTATAGTCTTGCTTCTATTCAAATGAAAGGAGGAACTGTTTGAAAAGTAGATAAGGTAATTACTTTCTCTTCTCTGTCTCTCCAGATTCTCAATTAGTTGATCTTTACCTCTTGCACCTTCACTGTGTTTCCATGAGTACTATCTACCTTCTACTCAAGTCCTTGTGTGGAAGAAGAGTACACCCAAGTCTGGACAAAGTTCACCACTAGCAGGAAAGAACATATACAACACTTTAGATGGAAATGAGACTAGTTATATAGGAAGTTTAACTTTCTAAATCTCCTCCTGACAGACTCTAGTGATAAAAAAATAATTCTGAGATAAACAAAAGCATATTCACACTTGAAATTCTTCAATTTTTAATAGATGCTCTTTTTTTTGGGTACAGATGGAAAAATTGCCAGTAGGTAGTCCAAAGTTGTTAAGTCTGATTATTTTTATATATAGTGAATTTGCCCAGGAGTTGCCTTTATGAAGGACCATTTTAAAAGAGTTAAGAACCTCAGAGCTGGATATGCTATAGAAGATGGCCTTTTTCAGTGTTTTAGATCTTCATTTAGGTTTATGAGGTAGGTTCCCCAGTGGTATTGCACAATTCTCTGAAGCATTTTGTCCAGATGCTGCCCTGATGCATCACATGGTGGCTTTACAGAAAGAAGCAGGTCACAAACTAGGTCCATCAAATTAATTCATTCTTATTAAAAAAAAAAAAGACAACAGCCAGTGGACAAGAACTATACATTCTACAGAAAGGGACAGGGAATATTTTAGGCCTTCATTAAAAAAAAATGGTTTCATGAAGCAAAGAAGTGTTGTGTGTAAACAGCAATCAGTAGTATTCATTCATGTAGTATCAGGCCTCCAGTGAGCTTGAGCTTCCAGAAGAAACAAAGCCACCCCGCCCTTGTTTTTCAATGCATTTTGTCTTATTTCGACTAGTAGAAGCTTCAGTAAAGGGGGAAGAGCTGTCTACCTTTTGAAAAGACTTAAGATTAAATTAACACTGAGATAGGGATAATTTTATTTACATCACTAGGCTTCCCTTGAGCGAAAAATCCTGCCAGATCTATGGAATATCAACTGCAGACTGTTCCTTGTGTTATCAATTTTTTTGTACTCTTGCACTACTTTTTCCATTTCAGGCTACAGACAGCACAATATCCACTCAGAAGCAAGGGAAGTATTGCCAAATCAATATAAACTTCCTGAAATTTACACCAGAAGACTTAAGAACGAAAATCCCACATGACCAGTCTGTCATCCCCTGAAGGCACGTGTCATGCTGCCAGACGTGATTAGAATGTGATAAGAAAAGAATTTTAAAAACACTAAATATCACGTACAGGAAGCAGCATTAGGGTTATGCCTTATCGATCCAATCAACTCCTAGGTTTGTAATTATTAAGAAATGGTCAGTCAGACAAAACATTCAGATACTACTTGCAGTAAGACTTACATCTTCTGAGTTCCAAATAAAAGTAGCCATGCTTTTAAATGCAGAGCGTATTTGTTAAGAAACCTTAGTCATTATAAGAATAAAATGTTTAAAACATAAGGGCCCATTCCATTCTTCTTGTTCTGAAGGTCTCTGACTTTTGTCAGTCATGCCCACTACTGGGCAAAATAATTTCTCACTATTTGCTATTCACACTCTTTTGGTGTAAAATATGGGCAGCTTTGATCCTTGAAGTCAGTTGCTTGTACAGGTTGCTCAAGACCAAGATGATGACAGGCATTACACACTGAATCCTGAAGCCCTCAATCTGCTGATGATGTTCAAAGGACTGGCATCTCAGATGGAACTACAACATTTTTCTTAATTCTTCACATTAAAAAAAGGGGGTTTTTAATCATTCAGGTATGTTTGAAGCTGTGTAGATGAAAACTGAATGTAACAGAATAACATTTAAAAATTTGGCGTTTGGTTTCCTTTTTAAAGCTTTTAAAGCTTTTTAAAAGCAGCATGGCAGCACTGAGCACTTCTCTATGGCAATTCTGACGCCTCGTGACTGAACAATAAAAAAGCACTAGAGCTGAGCAACGCTTCACTCAAAAAAAGCTGACACCTAAGAGACCTCTCATTTTCTAGAAGCATACAGGTATCTATCATTTTTACTTCTCAGTTGTTGTTAGTGCTGGTTTGTTTTTACTTATCCTTTGCTGCTGGCTAATAAGCACTTTCCAGACTGTGCTCATCTCTACATATTCTACACCCGTAAAAGTATGTTTCCAAGTCACAGGATTTGAGTCTCTCATTACATGTTGAGTTTCTCAACCCATTTTAACACCTTTAAGATGCTCAGCTCCACAGGTCTAACTCCCTGTCACCCAATGGCCAAGCTCCATCCTAAGTAACATACATTTCATAGTTGCTTTTGCCTCCACACACTTATATTGTGCTAGAGAGGCAACTAGCAATGTACACTGTTCAAATCCAGAAAAGGATTATCACAGCAATAAAAGAAACCTTACAGGAAGTGCAGGAATCGTTGCATTTTTTTTCCAATATGATAGAGTGGAACAGCATGCTCCCATCAGCAGCTTATTCATATAACAAACCAATAACCAGGTGTGAACAACATTAGATGGGTATCGCTAGAGCTATACAATTAAAATTGACATTGTTGTGCAATTATAGCTTCTTAGGACAGAGGAGACAGTAACATCACATAGAAATAGCTGTATTTAGAGTCTGCATATAAAATTGAATACATCAGCAACAAGCAACTGGGAGGAAAAGACATGGAAGAGAACGGCAGGAGTGTGGGATTCCTCAAGGAAGTTAAACTGCTGCCACAAAAAAATACCCCGTTAAACACTGATTAAGGGTTTGTGTGCCATTTGGGAGAATGTTAATTGTTTACAGGTACTCAGGGCTGGAGGACTTGGATGAATACCAGGAAGCAGTGCTGAGAAAGTCCATTGTACAATTAAGAAGGGAGAGGAATCGCTGAAGGAGGGACTTTCATTTAAGCCCATCCTGCTAATTCCTAACCTAATTATTTACCACTGAGGGTTTCCTTTCCCAAGATTGAATTCAATGAAGTAAAAAAAACCAAAAAAAACCAAAAAACCTCTGAAAGAATGTTTTCATTCTCTTGTGGGAAGAAGGGTATAAAAGGAGACAGGTCTTGTTTGGTATCACACTACCCACTATTTGTAGAAGATAAAAAAACACACAAACATGTCTTGTGGTCTGAGAATGGCTTCAATGCCTGCCACTCAGGTGATTCATTATTAGCACCTCTGTTTCACAGCTCCATCAGAAAAATCTATAAAGCCAGTAATGCTTCTCATGCTAAGATAATACTCACAAGAATTTAGCTGAAAACTCTCAAACAATATGCCTGAAATTCTGAGAAGGCCACCATTTAAAATGATATTTTTGGTCAAGTTCTGCTGTGTCAGCAACCCCTCCCTATTTATTTTCTGCAGAAGATTTTCTGAATACTGAATATTTTGCCCGAGTGTAATTCTTCAGCAGTTTGATTAGTTTAATCCCAGTGGAGGAGACCACCGTGCAGACAGCTCAGGGTTCAGCACTCAATAGCTTTGACCCCCAAATCTTCTGGCTGCAAACTGCACAGGCTGCCACCCTTTCTCTTGTTTGCCAGGCAAGCTGCATCTTTCCCTTATTTGACAGTCCTGCAGGCAGCATCCATGGAAAGAGATGGACACTGTTGTTGGAAGGCACAGCCCATATGAAGTCTCAGTGACCTCCTGAGGTACCCCTTCTCCTTCCAAGGCCATTAGAGGGAACCTGTGGCAGCTGCAGCCTGCATCCCAAGCAAGATTCCTCCACAGGAC
Source organism: Scolopax mira (assembly GCA_004320125.1). Classification (NCBI taxonomy): domain Eukaryota; kingdom Metazoa; phylum Chordata; class Aves; order Charadriiformes; family Scolopacidae; genus Scolopax; species Scolopax mira. The sequence goes on along the minus strand of BJBW01005280.1, from coordinate 38,963 downwards.
TGAATTTAGCACCTGCCCATCCTTCCTTTAACAGGAAGGCCCACAGTTACTGACCCCAAACGGCCTCCTCATGATTACCTCATGTTAGCAGTATGTGCACAGGGACACGTGAATTCTTAAGCCAACACAAGACGTGTGGTCTCAGGCATGCCTATCTGACTCCCCTACCCGCAGAACAGGCTCACTTCAGCACAAAAGCTCCCCAGGAATGAGGGCGATAAGGAAGCGCTCCTTCGGCTATTCAGTGCAGCCCATTTCTTCCTCCTCCTGCTGTCTGCCAGCCTGGTTAAACTAGTTTGGGCAGCTTACCAGAGGCCTGGAGAAAGACATCAAAGCTCTTGTCGTCTCCTGTGTTTGTGGAGCAGCTGTTATCGGGCTCCTGAATCCATCCACATGCTTGGACCACTTACACCCTCATGGAGCCACCAGCACCACCGGCAGCACATGTCCTCGTCCTGCCAGAGGGTCTTCTGGAGACTGAAAGCCTGGTGAGGAAAAGCTGGGTCTCCAAGCACGGATTGCCACAGCCAGCCGGGCTCCTGCCATTCCCGTCCAGTCAGCCAGGGCAACCCCAGGCCAAAGACATCATTTCACTTCATGTCCTCCAGCTCTACCGGCCGAGTCACTTCCATCTTCTCCCAACAGATAAAAACCAAAAAACAACGAAGCAAGGTGTCACCCCAAAAGATGCACATCTAAACATATCTATGAGCTAGGACCTTCAGGCTTGTTCCCTTTCGCTGTTGGGTTTCAGTACAATTTGCAAATTACCACAGACACATCAGGTAGAAGAATGGAAAAAAAACACCCACTTTTTTTTTAAATTTTGTTTTGCGTTGGCAGGTTGCCATCTGTCCTTCAAATCCATGTATTTCACTGATTTTAAGTAAAATTATAAGAATTGGAGGGGGAGGAAGGTCACAGTTTTTAGTTTGCTCCCAGCATCCGAGCGAACGAGTCATCCTAAATGTCGGACTTGAAACACAGGCAGAAGCGTCTCAGAACCCACCAGAAAAGGCAGGAGTTTTCCTGGCACCCTGTGTGGCTTCTAACACCTTCTCCCGCAAGCCCGCCGGAGCGGCTCCCCTCAGAGCCCGGCCGCACCGCCCCGGGTCCCTGGGGGAGCTCCGGAGGCCGCGGGCAGGGCCCCGTCCCGGCACCGCCTCAGCACCAGCCGCCGGGCGCCATCTAGCGGCGGCCGCAGCTGCTCGTTGCCGCCTCCCGTGCCCCGGGCCTGAGGCGGGGCGAGCCGCCCCTCCCGCCCGCCGCCGGCCCACCGGCCCCGGCCTCCTGCCAAGCCGAGGGGAGCCGGGAATCCTCGGTGACCTCTCCGTGACTGGAGGGCTGGAGCATCTCTCCTTGTAGGGACGGGCTGAGAGTTGGGGTTGTTCAGCCTGGAGAAGAGAAAGCTCCGGGGAGATCTAATAGTGGCCTTCCAGTACCTGAAGGGGGCTACAAGAAAGCTGGAGAAGGACTTTTTACAAGGGCAGGTAGAGATAGGATGAGGGGTAATGGCTTCAAACTGGAAGAGGGGAGATGTAAATTAGATATCAGGTAGAAATTCTTTACTGTGAGGGTGGTGAGACACTGGAACAGGTTGCCCAGAGAAGTTGGGGATGCCCCATCCCGGGAGGTGTTCAAGGCCAGGCTGGATGGGGCTTTGAGCAACCTGCTGTAGTGGGAGGTGCCCCTGCCCATGGCAGGAGGGTTGGAACTAAATGATCTTTAAGGTCCCTTCCAACCTAAGCCATTCTATGGTTCTATGAACCCATGGAATCTCCATCGTTCATAGACCTTTCGCTCATCTATAAATTAAGCTGCCATCACAAGTCACACCAACTCCGTGGCTGTAACTCCATTGCACTTTTCCCAGGTGAGGAGATATGGGCACATGGAATTTTTCCACCCTGAGGTCCCCACTGGAAACCAATAGCAGCCAGAGCCCTAACACTGCAGGCTTTCCATATCCCACCCAGTCAACTAGTACACCTCCTGCCATCTTGGAGTCTGTGCCTGGTGTTTGCCTGACCAGACCTGGCCGACAACCTCCCCTGCCTCTCAGCCTGTCCCTGCAGTCACCAGCTGCAAGAGAACCCAAGGCAGGCACTGCCACACTAGTCTGGTTTTCTGTGCAAAACCAGAAATGCAGATAGAGTTCAAACTAGAGTGAAAATGTCTAGGACTGTCATTAATTAATTCTGCATACTTTTCATCTACGCAGTTTCAAGGTAACTATTCCCAAGCTTATCTCCTGCAGACAGTTGGCACTGATGAGATCCACCTTCTCAGGCAGGTACACTCTGCCCTCCATAACACATCGTCCAACACTGGCCCAACAGCTACAGAAACACTTCAGGTTTGGAGACGCTCCCCAAACTGAAGTTCAGAAATATGAATTTAACCACAAGCCCCAAGAGATCTCAGCTGGCTTCCCCCCCCCCCCCCCCATAAAGTATCACAGAACAAGCTAATTTGTAGATGAGGGCTGGAACTGTTTCATGGGAAAGAAAACTGAGGCTAACAGAATGCTGTCAGACATGAGTGTTACAAAATTGTCTCTACATAGTAATTTCAGAAGAATGTCCAGAAATATATCTTTCCTATGCACCCTTCCACGGTGTACTAATTTTTAAGCATTTTTACCTTCCTTAAACATGACACAAACTTAGAGCCTGCTGGCATTATTTAAAGTGTTGCCTTACTTTTTCCACCCTTCATACACACTTTTGTCCTTAACACATGCATATTATTAAAGAGTTTTAAACACTTTCTTTGGTGCACACTATTACATGAACCTGTAACTGAATAGAAGGATTACTTTGGAATAATCTATTCACACTCATGCTCTCATATATTTACTGCCACAGGAGGCACCTTGTCAGGAAGTATTTGCATGAGAAAAATGCTAGCTCTTAAGGATGGCTGAAACAGGTACATAGTGACCTATTCAGTAGTCAGTTTTTAGGATAACTACCTACAAATTAAGACTGCAAGCAAATGGCTCTGGAATTATTTACTAGAAGGACTACTTCCTACAATTTACCTTGGGTTTATTGCCACTTCCAAAACAGACTTGTGTCTTGAAGAAGTGTTGCACCATCAGCTCTGCATTTTCTGGTGACAACTCCTCCAAACTATCTATAAACAAGCTCAAGCTCCGGATCTCTAAATACATCTCCATTTCCTGAGGTTAAGACTTACGTCACCAGTTTCCCAACAGGCAGAAAGTTACTTAAGTTTCTTCAGAGACTTTATTCCACCAACCTTATTCCACACTATTGCCTTTGACTAGTTGTCAAACACTGCAACTATTAAAGAGCCAGAGGCTTGCTGCTCTACTCCCATCTCTTTTTAAATGGAAATGCTTTGTCCATGAAACTGATAAGGTGCTTCATCCTGCTTAGCAAAGATTTCAGTCTTTCTTCAAACTTGCTGTATATAGCAATTTGGATTAGGGACTAACTTCCCCAGGGATTCCCATAGTCTAGCCACAGCACCCTTTTGTTTCTCTTTTACCCAAAGATGACTTGTACACCAGACCTTATGCTTTGAAAATACTACCAAAAGCAGATTCTCTTTCAGCCGTGCATTGCAGCCTCCACAACAACAACTCTCAGAAGAGCTTAAAAACGCTCCAGGAATGGTATGACAGAATGAGCCTCAAAGCCATCAGATTAAAAATGAGTAAAACCTGTCACCAGGAAGACCACCTGCACATCTCCACATTCAGAAGACTGTCAGTTCCCTATTCAACAACGATTGTTCTACCAAAGCAAAGCTAAGAAGAGTTTTTGACTGACAAGCATATACATCCCTATCCTACACCTTTCTCTGCCTCCACCACTCCTCACATCAGCTATTGGCTAACACCACTGCACCAAACACAGGAAAAGTGAACACCACGCCTTGGTTTAGTCTCCATCATCAAACTACCTCACTGTGGGACAACTATACTTCAAAAAAACCACAGTTAAGGCTACAATTGATTCACTATGATAAATCGACTGTCTAAAACACTTGACTCATGGTAAGTGATGCAATAGCGAGGGAGAACTCACTATTGGAATTAATAGCTATAGTAAAGTTGGAAGCCAGTTGTGCAATCACTTCTGAAGCTGGGAAACCACATGGAAGATGGAGGTCTGCAACACTCAATCCTGTGCAGCACAGCAAGGTTCTGTGGCATCTGATGTCCCAGATACTTCACTGATACACAAGGCCACCACGTATTACCTAAGTAACCTCTTGACTTTCTGGGGGATTAAAGTTGAAGGGGAAAGCTCAAGGACTGAATAACCTAAGAGGCAAAACACCACAGGGTTTTCACTCTCATCATAATCGAGTTAGAGTAAAAATTTAAGGGATATACTAAGCCTACCACATTCTTCAAGTTTAAAGAGACTCTTGTGGACACCTGTGATTTGCTACTCAAGCAGAAAACAAAAATTCAAACAAGCCAATAGATCCACTCCAAGTTAGAATACATTACAAGAGTCAACTATTTCTTTTTTTTTTTAAATATAAAAAGAGGCAGTCAAAGCAACATTTCAGTTAGGTAGAGAAAGCTGCATTAATTTCAAAAACTAAATAGTGGTGAAGTTGGAGTCTGCTGCACTGGTTAATGAATGAGGCGACTGTTTTCAAAGATATCCACACACGTACAGATCATAGCTAGCATGAACAGTTTTTACAGCACTGCTGTATAATCTCATTCAGTTATTTGACTACTGATGGTAATTAAAGACCATAATCCATTGCCAAAAAATAAACAAATGTGAGCAACCACTGATACTTATGCAATGACAGAAATTGTGTGTATATTCCAGGTTTATTGCCAAATACTTAGCTGTTCAGAGAAAATTTGAAGTTAAAGTAAGTTTTTGAGTATGCACAAAATTTAAGAATATAGCTGATTGCTTTAGAAGCACAGGAAGAACAAAAATAACTGAGAAAGCTTTGTTTATGTAGAATTAGTATCTTGAACTGGATAATGAGGAACAAGATTCACAGATTAGAACTACTAAAGCAATAGAAAACCACAAGAAACTAAGTTGTATGGATAGAACCAATGCAGCCTTCTTCCTCGGGGACTTGCACAGGAATACAGCAACACCCCAGACTTTTTATAGGATCTGGCCTTAGTAAGGTAAAGTACTTTACCATGCATATTGCTTATTAACTACCAAAGTCATTGTAGTAGCTCTGAGGTATTAAATCAAAGAAATGTGCATCATGATTAAGGGTACTAGCTGTAATGTATTATATATGAAAATGAAACATTATGTATGAAGAGAAACAAGCATAGCAACTGATATCTACAAACTGAAGTCACAGTGGCACACTGAACAATTTTAGGTTAACCAGACTCGCTTAAAAATAGAAACCAGAGGCTGGACTCTTCTCTCACCCCATTTTACATGTCTTTACTTCCATTGATTTCAAATGGAGTTCTTCACAATTTATGCCATTGTGAGAGGAGAATCAAGCCTTGTGTGTTTGAAAGGAAACAGCAGACATGTTTCCCACCAGAGTGCACAGGGAGATTTTAAAAAAACACAAGTATATGAACTGTGAAACCGATAGAGTACACAAGCAAAGGCAGGCAGAGAGGCTCTAGCTGGGGATGGTGGTGGTGAACTTGCAACTTATCCAGGGTGGGTTTTTTTTTGAAGACTTGGGATTGGTATTAAGTCAGAAGCCGAATCGGCTTTAAAATTAAGTTGTAGAAATAAATATTGTACTTTCTTTTTGACAGACATAATTGATTTATATTTTCCTACAATTATTCTACAAAATGAGGAGCAGGCCATTTCCTTTGTGAAAGATGTACACTTTCCATTCCCAGAAACTGGGAAGTGGGAGGGAGGTCTGAACTACTTGCCTCACTAGAAACGATGCCCAACCATCACTCGCACCCAAGCTCAAGGAGATGATCTTCCAAAACCCTTCAGGATCTAACTACTGTAACATTAATTGTCCAGATGAAACAGCAACACTTGAGACTGGAACTCAAGTCAGACAAGGTACTAGTTGATTAATAGATGACAAAACTACTTCACAGTTTGAACCTATGGCACAACAGAAGCTACAGCTTTATGGTCTGATTTTTGGGGTAGCAGCATGTAGTTAGGAGGTTCCTCCTTCACCACTCTGGTGAGCAACTCTGTGCACTACGACGATCATTGGACCAGGCTGTACTGATTTGGGATGCTGACTTGAAACAAAAAGCAAGAAAATCCTCAAACCCACAAGCATTTTCAAACCATCCCTACGTCCCTCCTCAAGCTCTGCCAGCACTATAAAGTGACAGTGCAATGTAAAAAAAGCAGTTTACAGAGGGAATACAGACCTATTTCATTGCTTTATTAGGTTCACATACCATAGTAATGCAAGATTGAAGTCATTCATACTCATTTAGAGACCAATACTGACAGAATATTACTGTAACCGCCCATTTGGAAATGCTTCCTCCCACACCTTCACCAGTGCACAATCACTGTCACGGCTCACATACTGGTTTTTAAGTCTCCCCCTGCACTCCAGTAGGAAGATGTTCTGGCAGCTTCCTTTTAAAAACAAGTCTAGATTCTCTTCTCACAATTGCATTGAATATTGGTTGATTTAGCACGCAACAAAGTGGAAAGAAAATGCACGGAATTGCATGAAGGAGGATGACTTCTACCTACAGAGACTGTTGCATAATACAAGATATAGCTGCTGATTTTCATGAAACCTGTTCTTTCAGAGCATTAGTCTCCTTCCAGAGCCCATGGGAAAGTGGAAAGAACAAAACCCTTGAATATCCAACTTTAAGCGTTTCAGACTTAGTATTCAGATATTGAACACAGACTTATGCAAAGTCAAAAAAGAAAGCCTTAAATGAACAGGAGCCTGGTATCATCTCAATTTCCTAAAATAAGGCCATCAAGTATACCTTTGTGCTACTATATCATAGTCAAAGAGTCCTCCTCACTAGTACCTCTTTACAACATCAGCTCCAGGCTAATAAGATATCAACTAACAGGTCAAAAAGCTTTATAAACAGCTATAGTACAATATAAGACAGACAGGGATACGTTAAAAACCAAGATTACAGCCTAGAAGATGGCAGATTCAGAACTAGACAACAGAGCTCTGAGCATCAGGGGAGATTTTATGAAGAAATGTAAAAAGCAATAAGTCTGCAGTGATGAAGCAGATGCCTGCTTGTCACTGTGGTCACTTCAGTTCAATCAAATACCTGCATTGCTCAAGTTCAATATATTAGCAGGCACTCTAAAACCGTAAGAGCTATTCTTGCATGAAATCAACAGTTATATAAAACTGGAAAATCACATATTGAGAAAGAAATGGGATATTAGCCTGGAGCACTGAACTACAGCTTTGTACCACCTGAAATCCCCTGCAAAGATTGCCCAAGCAGATCATCTCTATGAAAGGTCAGGGGGTAAAGCCCGATGTTGACTGGATTCACAAACAGCTACATCAACCCTCCAGCTCACTAACCAACTCGGCAGCATCCTGCACTGCGAGTGCTTCCACAGCTTTTTGTCAGCTCATATTTGAAAACAACAGCAACACGCAGGACCCCCTCTTTCCACAGGGATGCTCTCTCCAGCTCCAGTTCAAGGAGAACAGGGAACTACCAGAGAAAGTCCAGCAGAGGGTTACAAAAATGATCAAGGGAATGGAGCACCTCTCTTACGAGGACAGGCTGAGAGACCTAGGTCTGTTTAGCCTGGAGAAGAGAAGACTGAGAGAGGTTCTCATCAATGCTTATCAATTTCTAAAGGGCGAGTGTCACAAGGATGGGATCAGACTCTTCTCAGTAGTGCCCTGTGTAGGACAAGGGACAACTGGTTCAAGTGGGAACACAGGAAATTACATCTCAACATGAGGAAAAAAATTCTCCTTTTTGAGGGTGAAAGACCACTGGAACAGGCTACCTAGAGAGATGGTGGAGTTTCTTCCTCTGGAAGATATTAAAAACCTGCATGGATGCATTCCTGTCCAACCTGCTCCAGGTGAACCTGCTCTGGCAGGGGGGTTAGACTAGAAGATCTCCGAAGGCCCTTTCCAACCCCTACCATTCCATGATTCCGTAACACAACTGCTTGCTTTTTTAGGCAGCTCACATTTCTCCCAAATAGGGGTGGTAACTCCTAGTAGATACCTGCTGAAATCCAGACCTACCCTGAGCTGCTGCAAAGACAGAACAAAACTGCACCCCGAGTAACAACATCCTTACCATGCTGGAAATTACGTATTTTTCCGGTACCTCAGTACAGATGAGAGCCTGAACTGCTTTCTACATCTTTGGCAGTACTGTAAGACATTCATTGGCTATTGGCCTGCCAAGCTGTTTAGGCTTATAGGTTCCTTTGCATTTGCTTTATACTATTAATTTTGTTAAATATAAACATATCCTCTGTGTATCTTATTCCCATATTCCATATGCACAGAACAAACTCATTTCAGTCCTAGGATGAATGGGAGCTCAGTATTTATCACACAGATCCACCATGCTTTGCAAACAAGACTGAAAAAGCCTCTCACAATGAAGTTATCCATATGATCTCTCTGATGAGCAAAGCATGAGAAAACAGTTCAAAGCTCTCAGAAAGCCATATGTATACTTTTACAAAAGACATCTGCAATTCACCAGCGAGGTTCTAGACCTAGCATAATTCATTTAGCAGTCTGTGTATATAGATGCAAATACACTAGGTTCAGACATTTCTTCAATGCCTTCATAAAATTCATTTTAAAGTATATAAATATTCACACATTGAATAGCCGTCTCAGCACACTTTTTCTACCAAAGTACCAATTCCTGCAAGGAGGCTGAAATAAAAATATATTTAGTTCTAAAGCACGCACACAAACACATGCAATTTCTTTACATAAACACTTTTGAACTTCTGGGTGATTAACTACAACACTTGATTACAAAAAGAGATCTTTAAAAAAAACATCTTCGCTAATCACACACTAATTTTTAACAGGCTTGAAAACAAGTCAGCGTTTACTGCAGTTTGACAAGTTGATCCACATTTGAAAGCACGAGGCAGCTTTCAGCCTGTGCCGTGGTTATTTCGCCTTTGTGTTGCTGCAGAAACGGGCCATGGGTGAGGGCAGTGTCCGAGTAGCCCATGCACTCAATGGGTTGAGCAAGAGCACCCTCAGCCTCTTGCCGAGCCAGCACTAAGCACTACCTCTGTCACGGGAAAGCTTCGTTAATTAAGAAATTAGGGGAGAGTGAAGCTGAACAACGACAGCACTCGTGTTGGAGGTGGTCTGCACTGCTCCAGCGAGGAGCATGGGAATACAGAAGAGATGTGCCCTTTGAGGAGCGGTACAGCAGTATCTGTCTAGATACGTTTGAAGATTCAGCTGCACAATTCTTAACTTTTAAGTTTTTCATTTCACTCTTTTTAAGACTGGTGAAAGAAGATGCAGCTTTCCTACAGAACAAGAGAATCCAAGAGTCCTACCACACACTGCAATATGAATAGAGCAACGTAGGCTTTGGAACTGCGTCTACGTTCTTGCTTTCTTTTTAAAGCACTCAAACACCTTCAGAAATTAAGATGTCTGGACAATGAAGGACCCTTTTAAGAAAATTCAAGGGACTAACATGGCCCTGCTCAAAAAAAATAAAATATCTGTAAGTTTTATTATAAGCATCATGATATTGACATGCAGGCTTTTAATCATGGTGGTTGCAATTATACAAATCAGCGATCAAATTCACAGAGAAGTCAGTTGTATATACACCACATTAACACAAACATTAGACATAGATTTGGCACGTTGCTGCCAGAGAAGCCTGGTTCCGGAATCATCAATATTAAGATTGTGGCTACTTGCTGCAAGATTAGAAAGCAACAAGCTCAAAAAGGTGGTTATAAAAACAACACAGGCAACAAAATTTATTTCAAATAAAAGCCAAGCAATCATATTTCAATATTTGGATGGCAGTTGGAAATGCTTTTTTGGCATGCAGTTGCTCCACGAAGCCAATATTGTGTGTAACTGGAAACATTTCAAAAAAACAGGATTGTTACTGAAGTCAAAGACTGTAATTGCAAGCTGTGGGATCTGTGCTTAGATAAAAGAGGGGCAACTGAATAAAACTGTTACAGATATAAACCTACAAGCACACTCCATAATACTCTTATCACTTCATTGCCAACTCGGTGGAACTAGAGAGCAAGGGAGTAAGGGAGGGGGAAGATGGAAAATGAAGGTGAGAAGCACACAAGGCAGAACAGCAAGAGCTATCAGGTGCTATAAATCAATGTTTCAAACACAAACCTTAGACAAGAGTACATGACTTTGGTACAGAACAACTGAAATAACACAGTTCCAGCTTTTGTTGATGTGTAATCCACTGGAAATGAAAGGCCTGCCTGAGAGACTGTCTACCCCAGGTTTACTAACTAGCAAAACACTCGGAGCTTGATAGGTTCAAAATGATCCTGAAAAGCAAACTCACCAATCTTATGGTTCTATTTAAGAATTTAAGGAGTTAGCCTTCCAGGCAAAGTTCCAAGAAAAGGTAAACTAGCAAAAAGCTGTCATTTACAGATATTTAAAAAATACTAAACATGTTTGTATTGGCTCATACTTCTTGTATCTGAGCACTTCCCTCATTTTGTAAATTCAAAAAAAAACCTTGCACAAGAATATGCTTGAGAAGTATTGTCAGTTTGTGCTGAGAAGCCATTTGCTCATTTAGTTTTGCAAAAAAGAAAAAAAAGTATAATTTATTTAGTGTACAATATAAACAAGTGAGATACAGAGGACAGAGATATAGCAGACCACTTGTGAAATTTTCTTCAGTAACTGGAAATATCCTTTGACAATGAACCAGCAGCCAAAAAGCTGTTTCTGTAAAAAAAAAAAAAAAGTCTAATTTTGGCAAACTGGGATCTGATAGTTTATCTGGGAATTTCTGAATGCCATGATTTCAGTGCACTATTACTTGCAAAACATGTTTCCTCCTATCCTTCTTCAGCCATAAGGTGGGAGGGGGGAAAAGATGAGCGATAGCTGTGCTGTATCCCTCCAAGCTGGTTCTTCCCATTATACAACTCCTAATCCAAACAATTTAAGCACACGAGTAAAAGCTACTCATTTCTGTAAACATTTCCAGGAGCAGGACCTAAGCATGCATGGCTTACACCAAGTATACACTAATGACTAGAGCTAACCTCAAGTTTACCTCTGTTTAAACAGCACAAGCAGAAAACAGCGCTGGCCAAACTGAAGCTTAAGCCTTAAAAGAAGGCGGTGAGCTGAATATTGATGTAAGACACTTGGTCATGATGCACCCATCCCAGAATCGAGTATTCTTCATGCAACATTGTATCACACAACAATTTTCCCATAAACACAAAGGATGCTTTACAATTATATATATAAAGTAACTTTTCAGAGCATGTTTTTATACCCCCACAGCAGGGATCTCTTTACTTTGGGATAAGGTAGTGGTTGAAAACAAAAACAAAACCCAGCTTGTTTGTTTGTTTTAAAATGGACTTCACCACTGCACATACAATTAACTCTGGAATGCACAAGACACAGCAAACAGAGGCTTTAAATTTAAGTGCAACTCTCAGTCTGCTCTGTTAGAAGCTGCATGTAGCAGCCGTTGACAATATATTACACAAGACCCAGATCCATATTACAAAGGGAAAGGACTTTTAAGCTTGGATACAAAGACTGCAGCATTAGAAAGGGTCAAAGCAATCTGCAAAGACATAATATGAACCAAAGCCATTTAAATTAACTCTGTAAAATGTAGACGTTCATCAGCATAGAAAAGTTTCACAGGAAAACAATGACAAAGTAAAAGCCATCTGATTTTCATATGCTAATTAATTAAATATGCCAAATGCATTTAATCTCTTATTATAACCATAGGGGGAGACAGACCAAACTCTTGAAGTTCTGAAAAGCCAGGTCATTAGCGTGCCAAGTCATTCTTCAGATCTCCTCCTTATATACAAACTTACATTCCCAACTTATTATATATGTAAGTAAAACCCGGCTCCCCCCTCCCACCCCCTCCTTTTCTCCTTCTTTGGAATACACTTGCTATCTCCTACTCCTGTATTCGAAATGCCTTATTAAATATTAGAAAGAACATGTTTTCGGGGAGGGGGGTGGGAGTGGGGGAATACAGGAGGGGGGGAAACACAGAAGCCGTTTTGCCAAAAGCCCAAATTAAACACCCCAGTCCCCCAAAGAAGCAGAAACAAGCTAGTTGAAAATGAGATTAATAACATTCTTGCACATATGCATGAAAATCCACACATAGTTTGTAGTCTTTCACTTTTAAGTTCAGATGACATTTCTAGCCATTTCTTGCCTTTCCAAACAAGAAAAGGATTCTTATGTTTACGTAAGGTTCTTCTTGCTTAATAAATCTTAAATTGAAACAGATTTTTTTTTTTTTTTTAAAACAATTACCTTCTTCAGAGTTATCATACTACAGGATATTAGGAAAAACCAGACTCTCCTGTTGCTTTTACCCACATCTGACTCCAATCTTAATAGTTTAGCTATTAACCCTGTAAGGTCCCCACACACACACCTTGCCCGGTTGATGTTAAAATTTTTATATGACTGATCTGGGCTTACTCATTACAAAACCTTTTGTTATACAGAAAGGGAGCAGCTCCGTGGACCTTGATTTACGGGACACAATTAACCGTGTTCTTGGCAGAACTGCACCAGCCCAGCTCATCCGGGGCTCTGCGGTGAGAAATGAAAGGATCTGTCACTGCAGTCAGAGTAGCTGCTCTCCTTTCCTTCCTCTCCCCTTCCTTCCCTTCCCAAGCCCACTGCGACTTGCTGACACAGTTGGGATGAAAACCTGCCCACCGTGATATACCTGTGCTGCAGAGAAGTAATACAAATAACAATAATCCCTCCCAGAAATAATAATAACTACAGCTAAAGGGGGAAAGCACATCCTGCCAGAAAATCTCAGCAGTCACTCAAGAGTTTGCCATAAAAACCGTGCAGTTTAAAGACCTCAGCTGAACAGCAAAACCAGGGGACTTTGCCTGCAGTAACGCTAGCCATTTATTTTTGCCACTTTTTAGGTTTGAGCACGCAACGAATACATGCATTGTTAACCTTTAAATCCTCTGTATAAACATTTCTCGGAGAGCTTGTAAAACATCCCCCGCTGCGTTTCCCGGCTCTCCAGTTGATGGCATTTAGAAACACTGGTACTGGCGGGTGCTTTATTTTCCTTTCCTCGGCCACCCCGCTGGGGTACAATGACAGATTCCTGTCCAAGGCCAGACCCGGCCGCCCCGGGGCTGGGACCACAAGGACGGCGCCCGGGACTCAGCCCAGCCCGATGATAAATGGTGGAGTTTGGAATCCAGCACCGGGAATAAATATTCTGGGAGAAAGGAGATTCCATCGCCCTTCCGGAGCTCTCTTCATTGAGCAAGGGAAAAATAAAACCGTATTTCGGCTCGGTCCGTGCTGTCCGGGGGGGGGGGGGTTAGCCCCCCCAAGAACACAGGGCGCCGGCCGGGTAGAGCCCGCAGGATGCCGCCCGGACGGCGGACCAAGGTTCCCCCCTCCACCCCCCCGCCCCGTTTCGGAGCAGCAGGACACCCGGTGGCGGACACTTCGCTGAGGATGAGGAGGCGGCGACGGCGGCTGCCTGGAGGAGGCCAGTTGTCACCCCACTGACAGGCAACAGCTGAGCTCCCGCATCTGGACCCTCGTCCAGATCGGCGGCCCCAGCTCGCCGCTCCGCCGGGCGGCGCCGGGCTATCCCCCCGCCCTCACACCCCCGACAGCCGCGGCGGGGCTCGCCGCCACCCCCCCCCCGCCCTCTCTCCCGACTCCGCAGCCCCCGTCCAACAACTCCGCGCACGACGGCTCCGGGCGGCTCCTTATGGGCACCTCCCGGCCACGCAAACCCCCGCTGGGGCTGCCGCGCCCCGCCGAGCATCCATCCCGCCGTAGGCTGCCCGTCGGTCCGCGTCGTCTCCCTTAACCCCCCTCCCTCCACCTCACCCCCCGTTCCCCGGAGAGCTGCCACTTACCCTCCCCGCAGCGCGGCCGAAGCACGGCGACGTATTCCCGGGCGGAGAGCGGCGGAGAAAGGGTCCGTCACATCGACGGCGGGGAAGGTGGGCTCCCGCGGAGTCAGCGCCGGCAGGAGAAGCGCATCGCCGGCAGCGCCGCGGAGGGGAGGGAGGGAGGGAGGGACGGACCGACGGACGGACAGACCGCCCGCCCGGCGCCTGCTCCGCCGCCGCCGCGAGTGGCCGAGCCCCGCGCCCGCTCCCCGCCCTAATGGGGCTCCGCCGCCCCGCGCCCGGCGCGGCGACATGCGCCTCCCGCCGCCCCCATTGGCTGCCGCCCGCCGCGCCCCGCCAATCGCCGTCGGGCCGGGGCGGCCGGAGGCTCGGAAAACCGGCGGGGCGGAGCCGGGCGGAGCTGGGCGGGGCTCTAGGGGCGGGGCCCGGGCCCGGCACCGCCCGTGTGCCCGGCGGCGGCGGCAGCGGCGGCGGCGGGGCTGGGGGGCAGGAGGGGTGTCCTCTGGAGCCCACGGGGGCACGGGCAAAACCTGTGAAACCCCTGTCCTCCCTCCGCCCCCCCCATTTTGGGAAGGCCGGGGAGCGGGCGGAGAGCGGGCAGGCTCCCCCCTGCTCCGTTGTTCCCGGTCAGACGGAGCTCTGAGGCCAGTCGGTGGCTCTCCAGCGGGAGAGGGAAACTTCATTCAAACCCCGTCCCGCTGCTCCGTGCAGAGGTGGGCGACGGAGCCCGCTCCCGCCGTATTTGCAGCCCACGGTGGGGTGTTGTCGGTGGGGCTGCACGTACCCACTGGTTGCAGCCGGGGCCATCACCCTCCTCGGCCGTCCTCCCTCGCCCACCCGAGCGCATGGAGCCGGTAGCCAGCGGGCTTAGAAAAGCTCCCTGAGGGGGCTGGCACTTCCCAAAGCAAAGCAGTCCCGGTAAAGTTACCGTGAATCAGACGGCGAAAGGGATGCGGTAGGCACTAAAGGGACCCCGAAGCAGCCAGGTGCATTTAAATCCCTTCCCTTTCTCTGCTACCAGCGCTTCTGGCATCTGTTTAACCCATGGGGCTTTGCTGCCCTTGTCTCAGCTACTTGTACCTCGCATCCTTGGATGGTTGGGGCCAGTCTTTTCTCAGTGGTGCCCAGGGATAGGACGAGGAAATGGGCACAAACTTGAATATAAGAAGTTCCACCTAAACAGGAGGAGGAACTCCTTTACTTTGAGGGTGGCAGAGCACTGGAACAGGCTGCCCAGAGAGGTGGTGGAGTCTCCTTCTCTGGAGACATTCAAAACCCGCCTGGACAAGTTCCTGTGTAACCACTCTAGGTGGACCTGCTTTGGCAGGGGGGTTGGACTAGATGATCTCCAGAGGTCCCTTCCAACCCCATGTGATTGATTCTGTGATCCTGTGATCCCATGATCCCTGAAGCAACGTGGATTGAGCTCCTGTTTCTCTAGGGGCATTGCAGAGTTTAAATCCTCCATGGAAAAATCAAAGGGAAGGATGAGTAACAAAAAAGACGTTTAACTGAATGTTGCATTTTTTCTACAGATGCAAGTTGGAGGGTGAGTTAATTTTACCAGAGTGGCTTCTAAGCGATCGCAACCTCTCCCTGCTTGGTGAAACAAATGTGTTTGGAACCCTGCAAGCTTAATATAAAGCTGAAATTTGGTCTGTTGTCTGGCAGCGTCTCTCTTGATTCTCTAGACAAGGAATTATTTAAGGTTAGGAAATGGCAATTTTTCCTTCACGTTTGGAAGTGCATTTAGTTTTCTGTGTTAGCAGAGTAAGTTTTTTGTCTGGAATCCAATCTCCTCAAAATCATCTTTCTGTATCCAAAAAAAGAACCAACCCAAAAAACAAATTTAACACTCACAGGAAACAACTCTAGACTACAACCTTAGGCTACAACTTTATTACAGGCAGAGTGTTAAACCTACTTATCACCTTAAAAGTCTCAGCTGCAATTCTAACCCTGGGCGCTCTGCTCTGCTGTTTCCTTGCTGTCTGGATGTGGTATCACCATCCCATTGCTGAACACTTCCTTTTCAATCTTATCCAAGTCTGAAAATAAACATTTTTGGGTTACATCTGCATGGCAGATTTTCAGAGAGAAAGCAGACACTTGCACAGACAGGTGAAACCTCATTAAAAGAGGTCTCCATCACTTTTTCCATCAGAATGAATTTGGATGTCTCCTATAATTTAAGAAAAAAAATATTAAGTAGAAATGTGAAAAAAAGAATACATTCCAAAGGGAATATGAAGAAAAGGGTGGCAAAGACGGCAAAAGGGCTGCTTGAAGCCTCTGCTGCTATAGAGCTGTTTGTCCCTTGTCTCCTGTTCTTCCCTGCCACCTATTCAAGCATTTCTGTAGCACTTATCACTAAGATCTAAATACGTTTAGACTGTGCTGCCAGCATTACATGATTTCCGTCATTTACTTCTTTCCCACTTCAGGTTCCAAAGGCATAGGAAATAAGATTGCTTGGTTTTTAAATAACCTTGTCAAAGGTGTTTACAGTCATATATTAGCAGATCTGAATCTGGAATGAAAGAATTTATGGCCAATGCACTCTTTTAAGTTGTATATCTGTTTATCTGATCCTCACTTACAAATGCCTCTAATTAAGCTATAAAGTCTTGGTTTCTACTTAACCATATGGGTAGACTGGGAAGTTTGCTACAGTAATGTAATTTACCCGTTCTACCACCACATCTGCAGTGCAAATCCAGCATAACTGCTTTCATAGTGTTACAGACCGCTCTGTTTTTCACAACAGGGGCAGAAATGAAGCCTGTCCCAGTTACCAACTGTAGTCCTGATGGAACAGCCCAGACAGTTTTCTCCTTGGATCTATGGGACTTTGTGTCAGGCAGAAAATATGCCCATTATCCAGCAAAGAGTAGGAAATAAGATAAAAAAATCCAGTATGCAAATGCAAGTACTGAGGAAAGGGCTTTAATCTTCTCCATCAAATTTTTTGCACTTTCCCTAGGAGCTACTTGCCCCCTCTGTGATTTTGTTGCATTCTACCATCATGAACTATTCATGGTTTTTAGTTGGATGCACTTTTCATCCTCTTGAAGTCTGGATAATTTGAGGATGGGGTCTACTCTGCCACTGGAGTGGGCTGAGAGATGGTGTAAGGAAAAACCTACACACAAAAAAAGCCCAGAGTGACAATATCTATTTGTATATCTTAATTTTTTATTAAATATTTTAAAAATACTTATACAAAAACCCCCATAAAAACTACTTATAAGTGAGTTTAAAAGGAGCTTGAGTCCCAGCTTTGTTACCTTAATGTAGTAAAAACCCCAATTTCCATGGGACTGTTACCTATTTGAAAAATCTATTCCAAAATATCTTCTGTATTTAGAATTTTTCCCTAGAAAGTACTGCTGACACTGATCGTGAATTTCATGTGAAGAATGCAATTTTGGGCCTCTGTTGGAGGAGCTTAAAATTTAAACATGTGAAGTATGAAAAGTTTTTATGTGTCTTTGAAGTAGGAGGAAAAGCATCCATATAGACTCACTCAGGTACCCTGGAAGGAAATGCCTGGAGCAGTCCATCAGACTTTCTTTTCCAATCCTACCTCTTCCAGTGAATATTTTAAATGTTTCTTATTATCTTTGAAGTATCCCATGTTTTCATATTGGAAAGACTAACTAACTCTTGATAGGCAAGAGGTTGCATAAAACTGGTTTTGTGAAGAACTTTAAATACAGAGCTGTGACTACAACTGCAGGCAGGTGAGGAAAAATATCTCCTTAGCTAAGTATTAAAAATATAATCTAGCGCTGATGTAGCTTTGAGGCAAGCTGGGTTTGAAAGAGGTGGCTGGACCAGATGGTTCCCAGGGGTTCCTTCCAACCCTGATCCTATGATCTAGAGCTGTTGGGTTCAGCCAGTGCAGAAGACATAGGTCAGGCTGTGCTGTCTAAAGCAGTTTAAGTACTGGGGGATAGAAAAAGGCCATGCCTGGAGATGGAGAGCTTGAGTGAAGCAGAGGGATCTTTATACTGGCATTAGGCCACCCTGCAGGTACCTACCTGGTGTTTTTACTGTGTATTTAGAAGAAAATTTGCATTAGATTAGAGGCGAGATTATTTATTTATTTATTTATTTATTTATTTATTTATTTATTTATTTTCACGGTCTGAATGGACTGGTTTGTGCCGGTTTAGCTCTTTTTCTGTGGTATGAAGCAAAGGCCAGCTTCTGGGATCATTTGGGGATTTTTAGGGAGGAACAATGCTTTAACTTCTGCTGCTCATTTTCTACAACACTGCGTTTGGTTTATACTTTCTCTTTTAATTTCTTAGTCTTTCTTTAGGAAGGGAGCCAGCAATGGGTACAATGGCCATTCTTTTCCTATTTGTACTTCAAAAATACTAACAGCAGCAGCAGGAATGCCCCAGTTTCCCTATTTGCATGCAGAGAATAAAACTGGCATGCACCACATGGGTCTTGTAAGGCTTAGTTAATGTTTGTGCCCCCCTTGAGCTTTTCAGACAAAAAGCTGTATAGAAGCACATCAGTGATTAATATCAACAAGAGCACCTTGTTCGAGTTCTGCCTTGGGTATTCCTGGGCTACTTCTATTGGAATCAAGTCATGTGGACTGAAGCAATTGGGCATAAATTGTCAAATGGTGATTCTTACAAACCCAACTCTTTTATTTGGCTTGTACCTGGCAATATGTTATTTATCAGTTGTATAGGTATGGCTTAAAAAACCTCAGTCTTAAGAATGATTTTTCAAAATGCCATTGGTTAAGGGGGTTGCTTTCCCCACTACCTTAGCAGGTGTAGTGCTTTCCTCCTCTGTATCCTCAATAGCCTCAACTATCTACACCAGACCTACTCCAAGTGCTGTGCAGTCTTTGTAGGGGGTTGGAAACCTGGTCATCCAAAGCAGGGGTAGACTGAGGAGTACCAACACGCCACTTCAGCATCCTTTTTAAACCTGGTTGTAGCATGCCTGGAGGGAGGCAATTGCATCCTGATACAGAGTCAGGACAAAGCTGGAATGCATGCTTGTATTTGGGAGAGGGGGTGACTTCTCATGTTTTCCTGTTCAAGTATTGTTCCTGGCTACAGGATCTTATTTTCTGATTTATTTTTGCAATAGTCCGTCTTTTTTGTGTGTGTGAGAGCTCTATTTCAGCTTTTTTCAGTCCTTCCCAATCTCTGTTTAAAAGTCAGCTGAATCCTTGCGTGGCCAACTAAAAAAGGTTTTTATGGATTTCATTCCCAGGCATCTTCCCTAGCTGTTTAACTCTCAATTTCCTCTCTACCTGGGCTAAAATATTATCCTTATACAAATGCTTCACTCCCTGCCTTTGATCGCAGACTTCTCCATTGGTTCTTCTAGCCTAGTTATCTCCTATGGACTATGATAAAACGGGCAGTTTAACTGAGATGAAAAGAATAACATTTAGTTTACAATACGTGTAAGTAATCCCAGTCCTGTTTCTGAGATCTGCTGCTGTGCCTTGTGCTCCCTCCCGCTGGAACTGGAGTCAGTCCTCCTCGCTGCAGTGACGTTTGGAGCAGCTCTTGGGAAACATCCCAATGTTTCTGTAGCTATTCCAGCTATGGATGATTGTACTCTGCCTTCTGAGTGGTCTCAGATGAATCTATTTGTATTCAAGAAATAATGGCAAAACTCCCTGCATTTCTCTAGTTCCAGACAAATACTCAGAAACCCAGTGCTCCTCTACGTATCTGTTTCCCAGTCCCACCGGGTATTAGATCCTCCCTGTATGCCCATGAAGCTACCATGGATTTTTCATAGCGTTTTCCCCATTTTATTGCCTGGAGGTGTTTCTGTTTCAACAGGAGACACCGAGATTGAACAACCTTCTGTTGTCCCCGCTTTGAGAGATGAAACAGCTTTGAGAGCATATGTCTGATCCCACATCCACTGAGACACTTGATGATTAGCCGTTTCATAAGATCAACTCAGATTTACATGGACAACATAGAAAGAATGTGGTAGAAGGCAATAAATATTATTTTGCATACACAACGGTGATGATTTGAAGAATCCTTTGTTCTTATTAAATTTGATTTACGGAAAAATTACACTTTTTGAGAAGCCAGGGTGTTAGAAGTTAAGGATAACACTCCATATCGTTTGTCCTTTTCCTTCTCTATAATGGCACAAGTGTAAATCACAACCCTAACTTGATTAGCTTGTGTTTCACTGTGTTACGGTTTTAACATTATTTAAACACAGTTCGTTATTTAACTGTCCAAGAGATCTTAATCTTTTACTTAAATGTAAATTACAAAGTACAATCGCTAAACAAATTGATTGAATGCCATTGATTATTCATCAAATAATTGTGGCAAATCATGTAATCAATTATTCATTATTCTCAGAGAAGAATAGATTACATGAAGAATAAGCTGTAATTAAGATAAAACACTATTGGATTCTGTACTGATAATTCCTTTTGAAATTACAATTCTTGCAATTAAATCAAATTGAAATTGAAATGTGAGTAGCCTGATTGAGGCACTGAGTAATGATTGTACAAAAGCGTAATCTGCTAGAGCCTGTTCATGTATGGGGACACAGGTGACATTTGCCGCCTCAGATATTTTCTGGTTTTCCCCATGCATTACTTCTGTCTACATAACAGCAAGGTTGCTGTTATGATTATAGATTTTAGTCTCCTCCATTATTATGTGACCAATGCATCAGTGTTGCAAAAAATAAATCACATTCTTAAAAACAATGTAAGCATTTCATTCCCATACCGGATTTATCCTTAGCTTAATTTGTGGTCTTTTTTTATTCCAAGTGCTGCCCAGAATCTAGATATAAAATGAGCATGGATAAATTTACATTACTGTAAGAATTTGATTTTGCAAACTTTTTGGCGTTTTGACTTTATTGTTTGATTTATTATTTCCATGACCCGTTAGACATTTTAAATCAATGGAAATTTTCCTTTTGTCTTCAGTTATGTAATATTATGTAATATCTAGGAAAAGTATCTCCAGGAAACAATAAACAGTCGGCATTAGTCTTCATCAAAACCATTGTTAATGAAATAATTTCTCAGTCAATTTGACTCAGGTAAAAGTGAAGCTTGATCTTCCCAGCAGTTCCCAAAAGGTGGAATGCTGTCTTGAGATACTCAATGTTTTTTAATTATCAATCAAGCTAAAAATTAAAGGAATGAAGTGCCCTTGCACCTGAAGAAGTAAACTGGAAGGTCACTAATGTGGCAAATTGTGTTTCTCTTTCAAACTTACAAAATATTTCAGAAGGATTGATTAAGTTAGGGGATTTTTTTAGTAGTGGAGAAGAACCGTTCTCTAGAAGTAATCACTATTCAAGCTATATAACTGAATGCAGCTATTAGTTGCAAATAATAATCTCACATGACATTGTTTTGATGCTGATAGGATGAGTGCGGTAATACACAGAGTGCAAATATTTAGGCAGATTTGAAATTCATGTACTGGGAATACGCTTTCATTTCTGATTAGGACTATCATTTAGCTACGAGTTGTCTCATAGTGTTTTAGGTCTTTTTGCCTCAACAACATATATTATAACAATCAGTTCAACAGCCATAAAGGCACAGTTTGCAGATAATGCACACACAAATGAAAAAATGTTTTTCATTCAGATTTAGTCTAGACCTCTAAAATGGGACAGAAATGGTAATGTCAATGTATTTCTTTTCTCTCTCTTCTCTGCCAGACAAAATGCATTTTATTGGGCCTTTATATGAGTGAATAATTTTTAACATTTGTTGAAAGTAATTTTTTGAAAATTTTAAAAGTAAAAATTATTCAGATTTATATTATTCAAACCATGCAATAAATTTTTTCCTGTGTTTCAAATGCATATCATGTTTTCAGTGTTTGCTGTTTATTACTCAAATTATTTGTGTTCCCATGTATTAGGCTGCGTGACATTGCTCTGTTTTCTCATTGGGTAAAGCCATCAAGTTACTAGCATGTCTATAGACAAATTTAAGATTCTGCTTCCTTAAGCAATTTGAAATTACTTTGAAATGCATTTCTAGAAAACATTTGAGTTGTAAAACTTGGTAGCATGGGAGTTCATGGAAACGTAAAAGCCATGAGTAAATAAATCAAAGGATGTTTTTTTGAAATGGTAAAGAGACAGAAATCCAACAGAAGGAAAAGGGGATAATGAGTGGGCAGCATTTCTGAAAATCATAAATGTTTACAGAGTTTGAATGCTTGTTCTTTTTTTCCCCAGTATTTGCCAGATTCAGATATCAAGTATCTTAGCTGAAGATACAAACTCAAACAACTGATAATTAAGCACTGTTCTATTTTTCAGGTTTCTTCTCTTCCATGGAGTGTCACAACCCAATTTGCTGTAGCCCTGAACACTCCTTTGAGCACCATCTCTCTCTAGGCCTAGTTAGAGGGGAGAGTTGCCACATTTTTTGTACTTTTTCATTCTCCATCCTGTAAGGCTCATTGTACATTAATTGCCTCTATAAAGTGTCAGCAATTAAGTAAGCTGAGGTACTGAATGTGAAAAGGCATCCTTGTTCCTTTGGAGGTGTTATTTTGTCAGGCACTGCCTATCTATCTGTCAAGATTGACATGTGAAAATATATCAAGTCACCTGATTTGTCAGCTAAGTATACTTTGTATTTCTTTGCGTCTTTGCTTGCATTTTGTGTAGTTGAACCAGATTTAATGGAAACTCCAAAAAGTCTAAACACTGGAGTCAGCACAGCAGGATTTGGCAAACTCACACTGAATTATTTGGCCAGTTTAACCTAACTGGAATGAAACTTTCTCAGGACTGACTGTACTCTTATGATTGTTTGAGACTCTATAATACAATATGATTTTATTCTGTAGTCTGGTAAATTGCATCAAAAGAAGGCAACCAAGCTAATGCACTTAAAATTGGGTACAAAAATGATACAAGATTATACAACCTTTGGTAAAATCAGCGCTTTTCCTTCATACTTAGAAAACAGTGTTTTCTTGTACATGTGTTAGTTGGGATCCTTTTCATTCTTCTCATTGTACTAACTGAGAAATTTGCTCACCCACATACACATCTTACAAAGTCCCTATTCTTTCATTCAGTGGCAAAGCTGTATCTTGAAATGTAATCAGTGGGAAATTTGTCAGGATTAGTCAGTACTTGTCAAATCTATGTCAAACCACAGCAATATCTCACTGACCTCTAGCTCATGATTTATCAAATGTAGCTAACACAGACAGACTCAAAATGAAAACAGATTTTAGAAAGGTAAAAGAGGGGAAAAAATGGCATTCATTAACTGAAAAAAAAATTCATTTCTAATCTATATTGTTTTGAAGTTAAGATATTACAGACATTACCACGACAGTGAGGAGAGTAGTCTTTTTAGAAAATTTGTGTCTGCATTGGGACTTCCTAAAAGGATGTGCATGGCAATGGGGAGAAGTTCAGGCCCAGATCCACAAAGCTGATGGTGGAGAGCGTGATTCCTCTCTTTTGTAAGTCAGCCTGGTTGCCAGAACACTAACCTGAGGCTTGGCTATCTTTTGTCTTTTCCATCTGCAGCTTAAGGGCTAAAATTTCTGTCTCCTACCTTGCAGAGCAATGACCTGAAAATCATGCTGGAGAGACAGGACACAGGGTGCTGGGCAGGAAAGTCTGAGCAGGGAGGGATCAAGGAGGAGTAAGGAAATACAGGTATAAGAACACACAACAGGAGACCTGGGATTATCTGCCACCCCAGCAGTGTCACTTATTTTGCTATGACTGTTTCATTCCTGCTGTGGAAGCCTCCTGAAGTTTCAGATGGGGAGCAAAGCCCTGACCTTGCCTGAGAGCTGCCCCTGCCCCTTGGCAGTGGAGCCATGCTGTGGCCCGTCTTCACTCCCTCTGGTGTCATTCTCCAAAGCTGGTGATACAGCTTTGACAGCAGCAGTGAAGAGTTTTGCTCTCCCTTATTCCCTTGTCATTACTCTACACAGGGAAATTACTTCATCCTAGGCCTGTCACTTAGCCAAGTGCTTTAAACAAGAAGCTATTAAGTAAATAATGGATAATCACTGCAGAACATCTTTAAAATAATGAAGAGTGATCTGCTGAGTGCCAAAGGGATAACTTAAGTGTCTAAATCCAGATGAGGTTTCAGGTTGTCATTCATTAAAACACTTAGGCATCTATCTGGGAGCTGATTAGAGGAGAAGTGGGATCTCCTTTTACTTCATTCTATGACATTTGCTATTAGGTTCCCTCCCCTGACATACCACCCCCTGCCATCTGCTTGCTCAGCACCTCTGCTGCTGCATGTCTCACCATCAGGAGGTGTCCGCCGGGACAAGGGCACTTGTTTAACAGATTCCATTCCAGGAGGAAAGCATCCAAAAATGAGGGGATGAGTGCCGTGTCCAGAACTGGTTTTATCCATCCGGCTCTCCTGAGCAAAACTTCAGAACTCTCTGAACTCTCTGATTTACTGTTCACAGAAATGGAATGGAAGAGAAATATATTCCTTTCCTCTGTTTCAGAAAGGAAGAGAAATACAAGGCACAAGGTAATATGTAATTGAATATGCATAAAATGTATATGAAGTAGTTTGGTGCATTAGTTTGAAACAGGTAACCCTGGAACACCAGTTTCTCTCTCCTTGATCTGCAAAAAAATCAAAGGGACAAACTCTGCCTTCAGACACTCACCCCATCAGTCCTGCTGAGGTCAGTGAGAACTGGCTGTCTTACTCTGGAAGCAGAATTTTGCCTGGAAAACAAAATCTAGTAGAAACTATGATACTCTGTTTGCTATCAGAGATTTGCTGCCCTTGCTTTCTTTAATTAAGTGAATTCCCAATTCACTTGAAAATAGTTGACCTTATGTGACCTTGTGCACAGGTACTTTTGAGGCACTGAGTTACTCTCAATCCCATAATCCCAGAATCACCTAGGTTGGAAGGGACCTTTCAAGATCATCTAGTTCAACCAGTGAAAAAAACCCACAACCAACAAACAAAAACCAAAAAATCCAAAACCAACCAACCAAGAAAACCCCAGAATACCCCCACACCACACACCACAAACGAACGAAAAACCACAAAAAACCCCCACACAAACGCCACACCACACCCAAAACAACACCAACCCAACATTAATCCATATCCCCGAGCACCATGTCAACTCGTCTCTTG
>BJBW01005280.1:2182-13674 GCA_004320125.1 Scolopax mira | reverse complement strand
TATTTCCTAATATCTAACCTGAACCTCCCCTGGCACAATTTGAAGCCATTACCCCTTGTCCTATCATCTGTGACACTGTTCAAAGTGACCCTTCTTTGATGCAGTAGGCTCGCAGAAGGTGTGGTGGATGGTGAGAAGGTGGCAGTGTGCAACTAAGTACATTCAAGGAGTAGGAGATTAAACAGTCGAGATAAATCTTGAAGCAATCACCAAAACCAATCCCATTGTGGGATATAGTTGGTGTTCCACTTCATTCCTTTGGCTGATTCCCAGTTATATATCACCTGTGGTGGAGAGATCTGCTCTCTATGACTCTGCCCCTGAATCTCTGAGATGCATGTGAGTCTTCATGCCCTGAAAGCAAGATCCTAGTTACAGAGAAGTCCTTTAATAGGACTTCCAGAGATGAAAAGATGTAAATAGCTGAATTTCTTTGACAAGTACAGTAATAATGAAAGATATAAGGCTGCTAATCCAGTCCCTAGGAAGAAGTGATTGAAGAAAATATATATAGAATAACCTCCAAGATAAAAAGGGTAACCAGAGCCTACTGAGTTCCTCACCACCATCATGTCCTGTCCTCACACCAGTCAGCAGTAGCAAACTTCTTAACTATTACTCCTATTTCATATACAATCTCTTTCTCTCCCTGCTGTTTTCTAGGCAGCTCTCTCTATCAGATTACTAAGTTTACTAGCTCTCCTGAGTGTTTCATTCTATTTCAGATAGGACTTCCCTATTCTTTACTCTGAATCCTATTGGGACCTCCACTGCCTGGATGTTCTTCATGATTTCCATTATTAAGATAATAAGTTATAGACAGAATATAAGTATAGGACAGGCCATTCAATTTGGAATACAGAAAAGCTCTTTCCCAGTTATTGCCTCTACTGGAACTAGTTTTAAATATACCATTGTGTGAAAGTATTCATTGTGCTTCATAACACTGACTAGGTAGAATTTATGCTTCTAAACAGATGACAATTCTTCCTCTTTCTTACCTATGTATGTGGTGCTGTAGTGTCAGAAAGCCAGTAAGTTAGCACAAAATAGATGTATAGGAGCTGGGTGGGTGGGAAAATATGAAAAGTCTTTATTTCATTTTAAGCTCAAAACCAAAGCACACATTGACCTCAAAACTGAATTTAGGTGAGGTTCATGATCTTTCATAAGAACCTCTGGGTTTGTCTTAACTGATAATACCCATGTAACTCTGTAGAGTTTTCATTCAAGGAATCTTATCCACACTGTTTGCCTAAATGTATGAAAATTTGTGAAAAATGTATTGTTTTCATTTAGATTTCCTCAGTTTTTCACTGGTGCCAGGGTAAGTCCAGAAGCTGGTTATAACTGAATAATATAACTACAATTAATACTAAGAACTTCAATAATCTGTCTCAGAAACCAAGGCCAAACTTCAAGCTTGCCTCTAGTGTGAATGACAGATTAGCCAATTTTGCCACTTGTGTATTGAACGGTGAGCAACAAGTGATAGCTGCATGTTAAAGTACAGCTTGGTCACTAAAAGTAGTGAGAAACAGTGATAAACTGGATAATTTATGGAAGAGACTACCAGGGAATTTCTAGTGGGAGAGAAAGAAGAAGTTGCTGGAAAACAGCTCTAGACAGAACATATCTCCTACTGGGTCAATTGAATATGAGTAGACTGTCTGGGGCTGCCCAGAGAAGGTGGGAAGAAGTAGTGTCACCCCATTTTAAGACTTTTTTATAGTTAGAGCGTGTTCAACAGACATCAGGGTTCCAATGAGGTAAGAGGTTGCAGCCCTTGCATGCTTTGCAGTCCTGGGTAACTGACTCTGCCATGTAACCACAGGGAATTCAGCAGATTCCAGGACTCCTTCACTCTCATGCATAAGCTGGTGACATTTTCTGTAGCAATGTGGAAGAGGGAGACCCCCAAAGGGGGGGAAGCCCCACAGGAGGGAAGCCCCCCTGGAGGGAAGAAGTAGATGGGATGAGGAAAAGACTCAGCAGTTCAGAAGGACTGTGGGCCTTGCTGCCCCATCACTGTTCTTCTCATCTTGCCAATCTCAGAAGAAGGCATCTGCCAGACCCTCCACCGCTCTTCAGGACAAGGAAGACTCCCTGGACCAAACCCATCAGACATGGAGGTTCCAACACTAAAGAAGGAGCAGAGATGATGTTAAGTCAAGAAACAGATGTGAAGCTGGGGGCCGAACTGATCTATAGCTGGAGATCGTGTGGTTACTTTTGTGCTCTGGGCCGAGCTGCTTGCAAAGTTGTAGACGTGGGGATGAACATTACTGAACTGATGTGAAACTGAGGGAGGCAGAGCACCCAAACAAAGCCACTTTGAGGCTGTGAGGTGACCATCAGTGGGGGTCCCAAGTGGAGGTAAAGAACTTTCAAAAGTATTTCTCAATATTCTCAATATTTTGCATCTGGCAGTATTGTAAAGACTGTATGGATATCTGGAAAAGGAAGATATGATCTAAAAATATGATCTAAACTTTCTAATGAAAAATGAAATAGCCAGAGAAAAGCATTCTAAGGATTTGGGAGCTCGTCACATACTGGCCTGGGGTAGGAGTCATGACTCTTAAGTACTTGAGGTTGACAGGAGTAGGCAAATATTGATTCAAAGCTCCAGGGTGTAATGTGACAGGCAAATGCTCCTTTGAGATCACTAATATATGTCCCGGGGAAAGGAGCACATGCTATAGCTTTTGGAGAGTAAGTGAGAACATCTACTAATTGTGCTTTTCTTCAGGTTCCTGTAGGAATAGGATTTTTATTTTTTTTTTCCCAGCTGGTTTCTACAGTCAGGCCAGGCACTGTAAATTCTCTGTGCAATCATAATGCAGCAGTCCTTCTGGGAGATACCACTGAACACACTTTTTACCCCTAGTATTTGAGTTAGACTGGAAACACTATTTTCTTGCATTGCAAAACAAAAAAAATAAAATTCAAATCCTTGCATATGAGATGTATCACACACAGTCTTTGAAATCACAGGGTTTGTGAGAGGAAGCTGAGTTGGAAGACATTCAGCTGAGATGAGAAACAATGTCTACAATAAATTTTATTCTCAATTTTTCTCAATTTCTCCCTCTTTCCCAACACACAGCTATGATAAGAAAGGATAGGATGTATAATTACCCATTTTGTCTCCCTCTTCGTACATTTGTACTTATAAAAGCAACACATTTTGGAAAGGCTGCAATGTGGGAAAATAATAAAACGTGATGTCTATTTAGCCAGAAAAAGACGATATTAAAAATCTCTGAATGCTCAGATGAATTCTCAGCCTGATCTAAAACAGAACAGAGCGAACCAAAAAAAAAAAAAAATCACCAGAGTTTCATAAATTCTAGGTACAGCTTTGACAGAAAAATGTTGTATGGAGGCCAGATCATGTGCTTTGCATCACGGAGTCAGCAGTTTCTGGCCATAGTAAGGGCATATCTGAGAGAAAGGGGTGTGCCTTTCACAATTAAAAATTACGTTGTTAGAAAAAAAAAGAAAAAAAGAAGTATTCCCCTTCTGGTTTTTGACCGACTCTGGCTGTTCCTCGCTGATGTAAGGCTAAGCCTGCTGAGTGTGTGGTCTGCAAGCCCAGCCAAGGATCTGGCCTGGAATGCCTGCCGCTGGTCCAAGTTACACCGGTGTATGCAGCACAGGACCAGGTCTGCCAGCAGAGCTGCAGTAAAGCCGGATCAGGCTGTGCCAGAGCTTTAAATAGCAGGAGGTTGGAGCAACGTGGAGAAAGATATAGCTGCCTCTGACTGCTTGTCCCCACCTGTGACGTGACCATGAGTAGATGGAGCTCCCTGGGCAGAGCTGCCCGGAGCTCCTGCTCCTGCAGCGTGGGACACAGCCGTCTTTGTCGGTGGGTCACGGTGCTGCAGTTACAAGAGCATCCTCTGTTAAAGGGAGCAATTTCCTCTCTGTTTTGGCTCCTGGGGCTCTTAAGAGTTAATGTCCTGGAATTAGATCAGTTCAAAAAGAACTTGATTGATGAGGGACTTGCACCTTTATGACCCAAAACTGAGACAGGATTTGGTCTGTGGTCAAATGCTGCATTTATTATGGAAGATTTTTGCTTCTCAGATTCGATCTACCTCTATGTTCCTCAGCTAATACATGGCGGTTCTGAAGCACAGTAGTGTAAGAGCAAGTTTACAGTCCTAAGCAACCTGAAAATAAGAGCTATATGTTGCAGTAAAATAGCAGCATGAAATATTCTTTTTTTTAATGCAGAGTCCAAGTCTTTTGTGTTTAAGTAAGATGCATGACACTAGGAGATGCAAAGTATGAAATCTAGCAGATTTGTATTAGCTAGAAAGTATGCAAAAAAAGGCAGTACAGAATGTCCTTTGAGTACAATGGAAAATCCTCACAATAAATCAATTCCCAGATTTCTTCCTTACTGCTGTTAAGAACAAGTGGTTTAAAAGACTGAACTCCCCAAAACCCAGTTGGGAAAAAGCCTATTAAACTGGGGTGGGAAGAACTGAAATCAATCTCCTCAATTAATCCTCTGTTTGGACTCCTTTTAAAGCTTTAGCACATGTTATTTTTCTTTAAAGGGGGATTTAGTACTTGGGCAACTGTTCCCACATATCAGCAAATGTAAAGTCACTTCTTTACTTTTTCCATAGCCTTTCCTGATTAATGAGGAAAAATATTTTTATTTTGAATAAAGGTCTATTACTTCCTGATAATTTTCATGCTTGAACCTGATCTCTGGTAAACTAATATAAATCAGGAGCAACTTGGTTGAAACCAGTGAAGTAAGATTAGCATGGGAGCAGAGCTGTACCCATAATAGTCTTGCAATAGATCTCTCTCCTCTCTTAAATTTCTGCAAAAGTATGCAAGCCAACAGCATGAATCAAGTATAATTAAGAGCAGAATTTAGACCGAAAGGTTGCATGTAAGATGACACGCATTGCTGTGGCAGCAGACTGGTGTCACACACACAGAAGGTTTTACTTTCTTCCTGCACCACTGAGAAGATCCTTGAGTTGTGAAAAGGAAAGCAATTATTCAGGAATAAACATTGAAATTGATGGAGAAAACACAATATTACTGAGCAAGTAAACTGCAGTTTATATTACTGGTGCTTTTAGAACCTTTGCTCCGATAAGAAACTCTTTCTTCAAGGAAAGTAACATGAAAGACAAAGCTGCAGCAAAGAAAATACATTAACTTTTGCAAGGGTTTAATGTGTTTTCTTGCTATTTAAATTTAATGTTTATCTAATAAATAGTATTTCAGTGTTAAACAGTAACTCTCTGTCCCATTTTGAAAGTCAGAGCGTCCTTCAGGGGTTGCTATGATGCCTTTGAAAGCAGTTTTTCTCTAATGAAAAGACATACTATGTCACTGGAACAGGGTCCCAAGGAAAGCTGCCCACCACTTTCTGCCTCTGGGTAATCTGGCCTCAAACACAACCCTGTGTCAATCTTGCTTGCTTGCTCGCTTTCTTCCTGTTCTTGAGTAAACTAAGCAGTACCTTGGAAAGAAAGTTTATCAAGACAATACCACAGTCCAAAGTCAAGCCATTAGTTACTGCGTGAATAGGTTTTAAAAAAATAAGTGTTTTTTCTATGGGGGAAAAAACAGGAATGATTTTTCAGATTTTCAAGTCTTGCCTGCTGAAGTATAGTGCAATAGTAATTTCTTTACTTCACTAGGGCTACTATATGTGTGCTGAAGCATGTTGTTGAATTACTGACATACATGATACCCACTCCCCTCCCCGTAGAAAACAACCCTAAAGTAAAATGAAATTACCATTCTGCAACTGTGAAGTTTAAAAACAAGCTTCTCTTCTAATTCTTAAACAGAGGAAATTAAATTCATACTTTCCAGTACAGTTAATCCTGAGCTGTTTGACATATTTGAACATTAGCCATTTGCACTGGGGTATAAACTGAGGGTGTCTTTTAGAAATGCACTATTCCTGTAGACTGTTGATCCAAATTGACTGTCAAAAGTTATCTGAAGAATTTCAGCAGCTGACCTGTTTTATCATAGCCACCAGCTGCTAAAAGCTGTGGATGGTGATGAGAGCTTAGGTGAGAGAGAAGAATATGGAGAGAAGTTAAAAGACAGGAGAGCAGAGAAGCTCTGTGAGCTCTGCAGGTCTTTGGCCCTTGTTTCTAACTTATTAAAGAGGAATTGTCACTGAGAGATACCTGCTGAGTTGAGCTCTTATGGGTAAGCCATTCAGAGAGAACAGAGAAATTACAAGCTACACTATTTATTTCAACAAATAAAATAAAGAGTTATACACTTCATGCCTTGTGCTAAACTGTTAATAATCCAGAAATGATAAGGATAAAACTGATTAAGCTGTGGTGACTCAGATTGGCATTTATCTCATAGGACTTTAGTATGGATAACCACATTTAAGGTAGCCATCAAAACCCCTGCATAACTAGTGGAGAGAAAGAAAAATTAGAGTAAGATTTACTTGTCCTTCATTAGCCGAGATGCCTTTTTCTTCCTGTTAACTGTGGAGGGAACATCCATAACTAACTCAGATACTGTTGGGTATACTTGATTAAGTGAGCCTTGTTCTCTTTGTTTCTAGCTGTGAATTAGACAAAAGAGAGAATAAAGGAGTTAACTTTTCTAGATCCCTCAGCAGAACTTCAATTTGAGGTTCCCAAGTCCCTGCAGTTTGCAAGACTTGTATACAAGGTGACCTTCACTACTCACAATACGATTTTTATAACTAGAAAAAGGTGATCACCTAGGGCAACAAAAGAGTTCCAAAAAAACCCCAACTGTTCCCTATTCCACTGCTTCATCCTTTTCCCAAGCTGAATTTTTTTTTTAATTGTCTTGAACAGGGCAAAAAAAAAGAGCATGAGAATGGATTAAGAGAGCGAGCAAACCCTTTGCTGAGCTTGTTGGAGGTGTGGCTGAACGTTAACATATATTTTCTGTCACCACTGTTTCTTCTATTCCTTCTTGTCCACACCAAGAAAGGGGAATGTGATTGGCTTATCATGGCAACCCTGAAACAAGTCTCCAGATTTATATGATTGCAGCCCTGCTCTTTTGCATCATAAAACTCCTGAAGAAATATGGGCAAAAAGGGAAAATACTGGCAGCGGTGACAGCGTACTTGTATCTATTATACCAAACTAAAAAGTCCCAGAGATAATGACAGGCTGAGCTTTATTTTTATTTTCATGTCACACAGGGGAGGGAATGGAGCATGGGAATGGGATGGAGGAATTCCTGAGATCTGAACTCCCATTTGGATGCTGAGTCTGTGGCCTCGGGCTAGTCTGGCCTTTCAGTACATCAGTGACTGACACCCTATAAATACACAAATAATAGATAGGAACAACTTAGGTCTGGATTTCATCCTGGCCTCAGAAGGCATGAGCCCAGGAGCTGCAGACAGTAGTCTCCTGACAATTTGCCTTATGGTCCATGAGCCACAGTACTGAGTTTTGCAGTCACTTTCCATCTTATTCCTAAAATACCAATGAAGCAAGGCTTCATCCCTCTGGCCAACTTTTTTCATTAATTAAATGGGGTTAATAGAAATACTTATATTTTACCTGTGCTTATTTACAAGACTGTCAAGATTTAAATCAATGACAGAATAAGTAATAAGCCACTATCTTTTCAAAAGTTCCCTGAACTCAGAGTTGCCAGTGTGCCAGTGACCAACAAAATGCCACATGTCAGATCATGAAAGTCTTCCATTGGTGAACACAAGGGGTTACACTGGAGTCAGCTGAGGATCATACAACTCTTGGTTATTGTGAGTAAGGGGGCCACAGTCTGGTCCTCTATTACTACTGATGTTAGAGCAGTGCTAGTGATGAAAGATGTCTAATCAGTACCAAAGAACTGTGACATTAAAGAAAAACCAAGGCAAAACAAAAGAACTGTTTAATGATGGATAAAAATGTAACAGAAATGAAGGAGTGAGGTAAGAAAAAAGTGATTACTTAAGATATCTAACAAGCCACTGCAAGAGGCTTTGCTATAATTATACAGCAGGTTTAATAATACACAAACTCTGAGGTTCTGTTGGAATTAATTGTTGTAAAGCATCGGTGTGGATTTCTCCCTCCCTCTCTTTCTGGTATTTGTAATTCAGAAGAATGAAAGGAGCCTGATTACTAATTGGGAAGGGTTCAATAGGTTACATTTTCTGAGAGAGCTGTGCTTCCACAAACTCTTTGTGGTCAGATCCTCTCATCCCAGCTCAGACAAAATTCCCAACAAAACTCAGCATTAACGTGCTTCAGGATTAGGTCTTGTCTTCGTTACCTGCCTCTGCCTTTGGGGGTCACTTAAGGTTGCCTGTAGCCCCAAGTGAATTAATTACTTTTATGTAAGAAGTGTGTTTCTTTGAAGCCGCAATGCAAAAGGGGATATATAGTGGATTACAATACACTACACATAGCATAAAATCACCCAGCACATACTAAAAGAGCTGACTGTAAGCTGCAAAGCTCAGCCCGAGACTCAAAGTTCACCCAATCTGGGCAATGTCAGTGCTGAGAGGACTGATTCAGCCCTGTGCCGGCTGTGGGGCGTTGTGCAGGAGGCTCAGCCCAGGGGAACACCAGGAACAGCTAACCTCACCTCCTCCTGCCATGAGCACATCCCCTGATACATGAGGGACGCCCATGGGATGGAACCTCTGGATTTTCTTGCTCAGGTCTGTAGGGAACACAGGGCAGCAGCGTGCAGTTGTCCCTGGCACAGGCTGCATGCTCTGGCTGGATCTCTCCCTGACCCATAGGAGTTGATGTCTTCTCAGCATCGACACTGCACACATACTGATTAATCCCTGTGCTCCCTTTCTCCACAGGAGAAAAACCAAGCAAGAAATGATAAAACTGTTCTCTCCAAACTCCTCTCAAGCATATGCTTATGTCCATTTTGTGGTGTGCATTAGGAAGCAAGCCCTGCTGATATTCACAGATCCATGCCCACAGCGCTCATTGCTAGCACAAATCTGCCCTTAATGTGAGCACTGCATTGGAAGATCACTGTGACTCCTTTATCTCACATAGCATCAGAAAACACTCACATTATGGGCTTAGGTACACCCTGGGTTGTTTTTAAGGACCACTTTTAGTCAAACATCTCTGGGGCTTATAGATGGAAGTAGTTTTCTTCTGTGAGGTCTGATCCCTTGGGATGTGAAGGCAGGACATTTGTTTGCTGAAAGGAGACCTGCTGGTTCACGGCGTTTGATTTGCAGTCTCCTGCTGAGGCAAAAAATGTTCAGAACTGCTGGCATCATTATGTGCTCCAGCTTGAAGTCTCCACAGCCATGAAATGTACCTGCAAATGTTAACAAAGAAGAGCTTTTCTTTCAGCTAGGACAAGGATAAATATTAGGAAGAATTAAAATCTTCTAACCTGCTCTCAAGTTTTCCAGGAAGTGGTGAGGTGAAATACAGGATCAAAATAAATTCCAGGTGCTAGCTCTGGGTGTGAGCAGGAGCTGAATCTGAGCACAGAGAATCGGGTTGCTCTGCGGTGGGTGGTGGTGATCCTGCTTCACTCACATGTAGGCGGAAGGGTTTTCATAGAATCATAGACCCATAGAAGGGACTTCAAAGATCATCTAGTTCCAACCCCCCTGCCATGGGCAGGGACACCTTCCACTAGACCAGATTGCTCAAAGCCCCATCCAGCCTGGCCTTGAACACCTCCAGGGATGGGGCATCCACGACTTCCCTGGGCAACCTGTTTCAGCGTCTCACCACCCTCACTGTAAAGAATTTCTTTCTCACATCTAATCTAAATCTCCCCTCTTCCAATTTAAAACCATTGCCCCTTGTCCTGTCACTACACTTCCTAACAAAGAGTCCCTCTCTGGCTCTCCTATAGGCTCCCTTCAGGTACTGGAAGGCCGCTATTAGCTCTCCCTGGAGCCTCCTCTTCTCCAGGCTGAACAACCCCAGCTCTCTCAGCCTGTCCTCATAGGGGAGGTGCTCCATCCCTCTGATCATCTTCATGGCCCATTTTCTAGTGTTCCTGCATCCCTGACTTAAGCAATGGCTTCTTCAGGCATCAGGGGAAACTTATGAGTCTCTCTGCAGGACAGTGACTGCTATTAAGTGAATTTTGCCTTGCATGGTTCAGGAAATGTATGGATACTACTGGCCTCAATATTGCCCACTGTGTGCTGAAGTAGAGGTTGGAGTCTGTAAAATATGCTGCTCTAAAGCCTTCCAGATCTCCCCAGCATTGTGTTTATTCTGCAGCTGTAGCTTCATGTAGTTTGGGGGGAAAAGGGCTGGTCATGCAAATTGGCTGTATAGGAAAAGCAGGATAGTCCCTCACTCTGACAAGCGCACACCTGAGTAATCTGCTCATGATTCATCTCCAGGTGTGAATGCTGCCAGGTAAAGAGCAAACTTTGGATTCATACATACTTTTCAAGGATGTGGTTCTACTATATGTTGGAATGATAAGGGCTATTATAAGAAAGAGCTTATATGTCATACTTGCCGTGGTGCCTTCACCTGGAGTCTGCTATCGTCTTTGTGTAATACCCTAAGCCACTGTAACAGAAACAGGTTTGGCTATAAGTTCACAATGCATGGCTGAGATCCTCTTCTGACTTCCCAAGGTTGCTAAAAGGAATAATATGTCAGATAACCTGCACATCACTTGTGTCTGGCATTGAAGTACTATTTCCCCTTTGTGTTATGTTTAGAGGAACTGCTAAGCTTAGCATAAAGAGAGAAATGCAGTTATAGCACAGATGACTAACATTAGAAAATTATTCTTGAGTCTTTCGCTCCCTGAAAATTAAAAAAAAAAAACCTCAGGCCCTTGAGACAAACACTTTGATGTAGCTTGGAAAATAACAGGAAAGCTGCTCTGAGTGCTGGGCAGCCCACCAAGAGTTCATAAGTTAATAAGACTCAAGAAAGCATTACTGTAAGCAGCATTTCAGTTTGGGTCCTTAAATTAAGCATACATTTTCCATAATGAAGAGAAATGCATGCCTGGGATTTAAAGAAAATGCGAAGAAGGAAAATAGTAGGAAAAATATCCCTATTATGCCTTGTGCTTCTCTGCATATTAAGAGCACCAAAAACATCAACAATAAACCCCAAGATGCTGAATTTGTATTTCAGCATTTGGTCTGAGGTTGTGACTTATGGTTATTTTAGTGAATAGAATGGACCATGGCCTCTGAGGGCATTGAGTAGTGGCAATACGAGGGCAAACAACATGGCACAGCTCAAGCCACAACATTTTTCCCCTCAAAACAGGGTGGTTCTAACCATATTGCCCGTGAGGAACAATCCTTCACAGGGACTCTCGTCTAGGGGAGAGGAGTGTGAGCTGCGATGAGTAGAGATCACAGGAATCCAACAGCTAAACACAATGGATGACTGTGTGCAGGCATTCAGTCTGGTACCTGTTGAAGAGACTTGTTGGAGAACAAGTCCTATGAGGAGAGGCATGTTTAGTTTGGAGAAGAGGAGACTGAGGGGAGA
>BJBW01005279.1:0-28598 GCA_004320125.1 Scolopax mira | reverse complement strand
CTGGTGCAACTTGAAGCCATTACCCCTTGTCCTATCGTCCATAACTTGGAAGAAGAGACCGACCCCCTGCCTCTCTTTGACTTTCCAGCCAAAGTCTCAATTGACAGCTACAGACATTAATCAGCCAAGAGCCATGTCACTTTTGAGCTCCCAAGAGCTCCTGAGAAGGCCCAGGTCATTGGGAGTACATGGACATAGGGCCAAGAGTTTGGCCTGCCCCAGCCCACCCATGGGTAACCTATGGGTTACAGGTGCCACAGCCTGGCATCTGGCCCCAGAGACAGGAAGAGTACTGCTACACCCCAGTTCATGACTCATCTACACCCCAGGTGGGCCAGGAGATATTTCTTCTCCCCCACACTTCTTACTCATCTGGCTTTACTTTTTGGGGGTTATGGTTTACATTCCTTATCTCCATATAAATTAAAAAAAAAAAATAATAAGGCATTTACCTTAAATCCTACTAAGCTCCGGCCCTCACTGCTTCTGTGGTGTCATCAGTGCCACAAGCTCCGCATGCCTTGCCAGAGGATGGTTTCTCTCAGTTGTATTTTCCAGCTTCCTTTTTGGTGGGATGTCCCATGTTCGTCCGAATTCATAATTGTTGCCAGGGGAAGAACACTTGAAGATGTCTTGTATCTTCCTTGGAGAGGCGTCTAACATGTTTGGCAGATGGTCATATTTTTTTCCCAATTTTTCCATTTTTTCCAATATATTGTCCTCCCTGGGTTTGAAGACATAACCAAGCATTTGATCAGGTTTTTGCAGGGTCTCCCTGCTTCACAGCAGCCTTGGGGTTCTTCATCTGAAGCAGCTTCTGCTTTAATTACAGCATCAGCTTTACAACAGTGACAAGCCACCCTTCAGTAATGACGTACAGTGAATGCAAAGTTTAATAAGCCTTTGAAACATGACAATAATTTCTGGCCAGGTTTGCAGTGCCACCAAGGCTGCAGCAGCACAGACAGTCACAGCTGCTACCCCTCGTCAGGACAAGCAGCAAATCACTGGGGAGGGGGAACACCTGTAACACATTCCCTACAGCTGAAGGTCACACCATTAAAACCAGTTTCTCTTCAGTAAATGGCAGTAAGCATTTGGCAGGCGCTTTTACACAAATCGCACACAGATCAGCTCCTGTTGTTTCCTCTCTTTCCCCATTTTTGGGAGAGAAGACAACAAGTTCAAAGATCTAAGAAATCAAGTTTTCCTAAGAACTTGGCTTGCAGTCCCTTACTTTAAAAGCCTCACTAGAACTCTAACATGAACCTACAGACATGCAAAGCTGCAGAGACCTCTGCATCAAAACAGTTTTAATATCCATAACCCCCTCAGCTGCCACTTACCTGAGGCTATCAGGAGACACAGCATTGCTTCCACACCAGCTCCTGCCCAAGGCAGAGCTGGAGATGGGCTCCCAGGTCCAGGTTCACCTCCTCAGAGCTGCTTGTTGGAGGAGCACCCACAACTCCAACCATACTCCTACTGCAGGAGCACACGCTCTGATCTACCACCCTCCCCTCCCCCCAGGAGTCAATGCCTCCTGTTGCTAAATCACTCTCATCTGTTCCTATTTGGCCTCGTCCTGCCTTGCCAGGTGCTACCTTGTTTGGGTAAACCCTCTTCTAGGTTGTAAAAAAAGAGAACCCCCAGGAAGATGGGGCTGAAAGGTTTGACGTGTAACTATAAAAGGGACAAATAAAATAAAATTAAAACCACAACCACACGGGAAGTGTTTGCTGGTGTGTCTGCATGGCTTAGTTTGCAATTAGAGCAGGGTGACAGCGGTGGTAGGCAGGACTGATGGCTGTGGATCTTGGGCCACATCCACACATGGTGGCCAAGGCCAATGGCAGACAGCAGAGTCCAGAGCTGGGTCTGTGGCCAAGGGCATGCCTGTAATAACTATGTTCCAGATCCATAGTAGCCTGTGGCTTCTCTTGTAAGAAAATAGAATAAAACAAAAAAAAAATAACCTGTTCCCTGGCAAGTACATTGTTATGAATGTATCTAAAATAAATACTTAAAAAGGGCATGTTTTCTTGCACAAAGTTGCCTCTGAGGACTTGCAAAGCCAAGTGCATTTGCAGAGTGTGTGGGGGGGGAGATATTAAAATAATTCTGTCTTTCTTTGAATGAGTCTGCTTAAGAGCAGATTATAAAAAAGGCATATTGAAAAAAAAAATCCTCTTGACTCTAACCTCTGTAAGAGGTCATCTGCAGGTACTTAACCCAGCCAGACACAGGCAGAGGAGCTGTAGTGGCAGTGTCACTGCAGGGGATTACTCCACCAGGGTGACAGCATGGTTTTCTCCACCCCAGAGAGACCTGACATCCCCATGGCAATCCCCACTGCCCCTCCTGCTCCTTTCTTCCCATGGTTTCCCAGTCTCATATTTAAGCATGTCTTTAGAATTAAAAACTGTATTTATCCAGAATTGAACAGTTAATTTTCAGTAGGAAACTCTTATATTACCTTCTGCAGAGAAATCCCAAATGGTTTGTTTCATGCATGCTGAAAGGGACTCCTGCCAGGTGGTTTGTTTCTTAATCTTTGCTTGGTTTGTGCTCTACTTTGACCCAGGCCACTCACTACATTACACCTCTGTCCACAGGCAGCCTCAGTTGATCTAGGATCACCCCAATGGCTGTTTTGTGTCACCACTGGCCTAGGAGCATCTACCTGTCTTTGCTTTGTGTCCCCTCTGTTCCCACCAGCTTCCACCTGCAGCTAAACCTCCTCTGGTCCCCCTCCAGGACATGGGCTGCAGGAGCCCAGCACATCAGAGAAGATGGGCGTCCATCAAACCCATCCTTTGAATCAGATCCCCCCTGCCAAGGGGGGAAGGCTTCTGTTGATGGGACAGAAAAGCACGTGAAGGACTTGGGTTCTTTAGGAAGTGAACCCAAAATTACTGCCCTGGGGCAGCAAGCAACTCCTTATTCATGAGAATAACAAAATTGGAGTCCTTCTTACCGCTCCTATTAGGGCAAAAATTGTACCACTTGTTAAAGTCTTTATACATTTCTTGTGCATGTGTGTGTCTGAGTATTTCATACATCCAACAGGGACTACTTGACCTTCACACCCCTGTATACAAGTGCCAAGCCTCGGGAGCAATGCAAGAGTATGTGGTTTTATTTATTACCTGGCTCTTAGTATGCTTTGAATTTATTTATTTTTTTTAATCTTATGATTTGCAGGAGCACAGAGGGATTAAGAAGGAATGTGCCACTTTGCTGTCTGCTATCCTCTATGGCACCACAGAGTCACCGGTACAGAGCTATGTGGCTTTGCAAGACATCTTCCAACACCATTATGCCAGACATATGCCTACATTTATCCCAGATTTCCCATTTATCCCAGATTTTTTGCTGTGTTTGAATTGTGCAAGACAACAAAAGACATGCACGAGGTGGGTGGCACCACAACAAAACATGTGCAGATTAAATAAAACATTAAAGATCCCACCCCTACTGCTGACAGGGGAATTTGGGGTCACGGGATGAACCCGTGCACAGAGTCAATTTTGACCTTCATTCACTCCTCATTCCTTCCCACAGTTTTTCCTCCAGAAGAGGGAGGGAAAAAGATTGGGTGGCTGATTTCATTAGCGTCAAACTTCATTACTGAAAGCAGCTGATAGGAAGTGTAGCTTAATTGTTTTAATTTGCCTGGTAATTTACCAAGGAACTGGCTCCTCAACACACACAGGTCCCTCATTTCCTACCTCCAGCCCTTTGCAGGGGTGCCCACCCAGGGGCTCCTTCCCCACCCATAAACCCACATCTCTTCAGCTTGTGAACTCATTTCTGAGAAGTTTTCAGTCTGATAGATCTCGAGATCGAGCCTTTTCCCATGATACATGGTCCAGGAGGAAGAATGGCTGCCTGCCCACCACATGGGTGATGATGGCTGGAGGCCAAAGGCACAAGCAAATGGGAGTGGGGAAGAAACATTTTAATATTAATAAATGCAGCCAAGCTACATTGAACATTTGTTTGGAAACAATTGATGAGGATCTGGGAAAACCTTTATCTATTTGCACCAAAATCAAGGAATATACCTTGGAAAGCATGGTGGTGACATGGTGGTACTTACTGCCGCTGCACCAAGGAGCTGTGCAGGCTGCTTCCTTCCTTCCTTACGTCAGATGCCCTTTTTCTGTGCTGGATGATTTATCTATCTCCTTTCCCCTGGGCAAGAAAAACCCATTTGTGTGCTCTGGTGTTTCTGGAAGGGAAAGGAAATATTTTCAAACTGCAGAAATCCAGAGAAGTTGCAGGCATTTTCTGGGCCTGCAAAACCTCCATCGCTCCAGCGTGCAATGCCAGTGCTTATGTATGCAATTAATTTACATAATAAAATTTTAATAACGATGCCTGGTGAGTGCTCAGCTGTGCTTTGCCGTGTGCAACTGGGGAATCTGTGGCTAAACATCCAGTGCTAAGCAGCACAGGAATTAAACTGACTCCAGCAGGATGGCATGCCGGCAGACCCGGGTGCTGGGCTTGGACCTGGCC
Source organism: Scolopax mira (assembly GCA_004320125.1). Classification (NCBI taxonomy): domain Eukaryota; kingdom Metazoa; phylum Chordata; class Aves; order Charadriiformes; family Scolopacidae; genus Scolopax; species Scolopax mira. The sequence continues at coordinate 24,074 of BJBW01005279.1, read as the reverse complement.
TTTCCTCCTGTCACCTGGGGCAAACCCCCCCCCAAAATGGGGGATGCCAGCACCTGGGAACCCTCCTCTGGAAGTGGGGACCAGCAGGTGCCTGTGTGGGGCAGGGATGGATGAGGAACCCCAACCCCTGTACCTCTCAGGGACTTACTCCCCCAACACATGTAACCCTCGGAGCACAAGGCAAAACAACCGGAGCGTTCAGAAACACTGACAAATAGACAGAGTGGACATAAATAAAAGTAAGATGCTCATATGTTGGGTTTTTTTTTTTGGGGGGGGGGTATCACTTCAAAAAGGTTTACAATTTTTTGTTTCACTGAAAAACACACAATCTTTTGTGGCTGTTCAACATGACATTAGGCAGAGGGTCACGTGGCATGGCACGGCACCTCGGCCATTCTCCTGCTGCGCTCCTGCTCCCTGTCCTCTTCCCAGTCCTGCTCTCCTCTCCTCTCCTGCCCTAAGGTCCTCACCTACATCTTAGAGGGTTTGGGGGCATTTTCTGGGTCTGCTGCAGGGGAGACCCGATCCGCTGTGGCCACTTGAATATTCACCACAGCACGAAGCAGGGATGCTGTGCTCCACTCGCCACCGCACGCACGCGTTCCTCACGCAGAAGGTAATTTGCTTTTCATTTTTTGCCATCTCTCACCAAAAGTCATGAGGTTTGTCCTCCCTTCCAAATTTCTGTAGCTCATTCTCCACCTGCTTTTATACATCTATGGGCAAACCAGAACTGCCCTCCGGCCACATTCCACCTCAAGAGCTGCATCGGGTACGCACCCTGACACGAAATGCTCAGCCAAATAATCAAGTCATCTCTAATTAAGTGCAAGACGACTGTATTCATTTAAAGGTGCCATATTGACCAGAGCTAACGCTACGCCCATCAATCACTCCAATTCAAACTTCCTGCTTCTCTGGGAATCGATACATGCAAATAAAACCGCTCAGGAATTGAGATGATTTAATTGTTACTAAAACCACTGGTGTCGGAAAGGTCTCAAGAGGAAAGTCAAGCCCAGGCCCACCTGCCACACTCCAGAGTAGTGCTTTGTGATGTTTTTACACCTTGTTTTTGTCAATGACAGCTTAGGTCTTAGGGCTTGGGGAAGGCAAACAGACCTAGAGGGGGTGGGAGGGATGTGCAAAATTGAATTTCATTTGATTTTCCTCCAACCTTGGCAAGAGCGGTGCCCTACGAGCTGCGGAACCTACTTGTGATGGTCTCCAGAGGGACAGCCTGGGTCAGGTCTGGTTCTGTTGGTGGGCGACGGGTGGCAGCTCCTGCCCTCAAAAAGACCCATGCTCTCTCCTTCCCCTGTCTTGCAGGCAGCACGTGGTGGGAGAAATACAACACGTTGATGGATAACTGGCAGAGGAGAGAGGTTATAGAGGGGAGGAGAGAGAGAGGAGAAGAAGGGATGAAAAAGAGGACAATTGTATAAAAAAACTCTTACAAAAGGCTGGTTTGAAGTCCAAATCTGTCAGGAAAAAAGCTTTCACAGCTTCACAGGATTTTCAAGTCATTACAATGAAAGAAACATTTCAAAATCACCACCGTTTCATCATCACCCATCTCCACTGCTCACCGCTTTCAGGCTCAGTCCTGGTAACCTGTGGGTGAAGGAATCCCATTTTGAAACAAGGGATGGTCTAATTTAATCTCTTTCTTCTCGGGGAACAATAGCAGCCCCTTTCCGACGGCAAGCCTCTCTCTTTGCTTACCTCAAGGATTGTTCTGCTCTCCAAGAGACACTGCTTCATCCATATTCACAGACATATATGATGTCACTGTGGATAATAAGGGACATCATCACAATTAGACAGCCCCTAATTACATCCCCCACCACCACCCTGAGGCACATTGAAATACCAACAGGAGCCACTCGAAATCTGCGACATGCTGCTGAGAGGTAGTTGGAGCGTTTCCCATTTTGACATGTCAGCAATTAAAACCAGACCAAAACAGGCAAAAGATTGTTGTCTTCCTCTTCCTACTTTCCCTTTTTTCTTTTCCATGCCTTCTCACAGGCAGGGGTACAATTTGGGGAGGACCAAAGGAAGGAAACCAAAGGCAGAAGTCAGCAGGCAGCTCAGGCTGCTGCCGAGTGCCCCCAGATGGGCTCCTGTTACAGCTTAGCCATGGGTTATTGCCCTATTTTAATTCTCTTTGGAGGAAATATGCCTTTGTGGGAGTTTGGTGACACTGGGGGCAACCCTGAGAGCTCTCACAGCCAGTGCATGGTAGGGTAAGGCTGTATTTAGGTTTTATATATATATATACACATCCACATATACAAAAAAGCTCCTTCAACCACCGACCCAATACCCTGCTTTGAATCAGTTCTCCAGGCAGCAGATTGGCAGCTAATTGCCAGGCATCAAGCTTAAATAGCCTTGTGACAGGAAAAAAGCTGTGAGGAGGTGTGCTGTAAGCCTGTGCAATAAGCTGTCTCAGCATGCCCGGGTTGCTGCTGGAGGCATTTGATGCAGATTAACCTCGTCTGGGGTGTTATTAAAGACTAGAAGAGTGGACAAAGCCAAGGGTTATGGAGCTCATTTATCTTTGCATGCCTCCCTGGATCCATTCATCAGTTGCTCTCTTGCAGACAGTGTCTCTGCAAATGCTCCTTGCACTTGAGCAGGGCAAAGCTATATTAATCTCAGCACCTAGGTGAGACAATTGCTGCCCACGCTGGAACCTGCTGGGTGCCAGTAACTGTGAAAGGACAGGACCTACGGGCTCAACCACATGGTGACATGGGTGCCTCCAGGATGAATTTTTAGGTGCCTTGATCTCAGCGTGGCAGCAAAGATCTGCTCAGGCATATACACCCCCTCCACACCGCCCAGCCCTCTGGTTTCAGCTCTGCAAGACAAGGACCATTCTCCCTGTCCCCTCGCTCCCACAGGCTAGATGATAGCCTGATGGGTCCAAGGCTATGACTTGTATCTCACTCCCCCTGTACAGACTCTGGTCAGCCCCTTTTTCTAACAGACATGTATATAAAAGCAAATGACACCTGGGAAGGACCCAATACCAACAGTGTCCAGTCAGGAAGGTCAGAGACACTGTTGTCCTGACTCCAGGTTTTATGGGGTTATACACCTGAAATTTGTTAAAGGTCTGGTTTGGGGCACCTAAGTCTGCCCCTAACCCCAAAAATACCTGTGACAGCAGGGTCTTTTGCTCTTCCTTCATACTGGTGTACTTCAGTCCTGCATGATTAATTCATTAGCACATCTCCCTGCAGGGGCAGCTGATTGCTTTAGCAGGCACAAATCCCTCTCAGGCACCCACGGTGTGTGCTGGAGAGCTGGCTAATTGGAGAGGTCGTGAGACCCCCTTTGCTCACCTCGCAGCCCCGAGGCTGCCAGGGCCACTCGGGGCACAAGGGAGGTGCTCATCAGTCACACTGCTGTAGGGTGTCGCTTGGTATTTTATAGTGACATTAAAACAAATGAGGCCTTAAGTAAAGCTTAGCCTGGTGTTGGAGTTGTTGTCTCTGTAGCACAGGGTATGGTGACAGCCAGTGAAGGTGCCCAAGGCTCTGCAGACCCTTCCAAAGGTGTCACCGAAACCAGTCCCCAGACACTCTTGCTGACCAACAGGGCTTGAGCAGTCTAAGGAGTGAAAAGACCATGCTCCATACAATTATTCTCTTCTATTACATTCCTGTGAGAAAAATAAAGTGTTTTGGCTGCAGATTAAGCTTTTATGTCAAGCTCTGCTCAAAGACAAGTTCTGCCCAATCTTACCCTGCAAAACTCCTAAAGAATATTCACTAAAGCATAAGCAAATGCAGAAATAAAGATGCATATGCATAAAACAAAGCAAAGACCATAAAACTAGGTGATATTTCCCTTCTTAGGAAATTACAGCATTGACATGATCATTTTACTGATTTGAAATGCTAAACAACTGAGTCACCTCTAATTAAGTGGAAAGCTGCAATATTCATCCAAACATGCCGTATCGATTACGGCATGCTCCGAAACCAATCAATCTTTCCATTTTAGGCACTGAGCCAAAAGTGAAGCAGCAAACATGGGCAACGCTTCCTGACAGCTATTGATAACTTCACACCCCATTTCGAACCCCTTTCAAACACCCAGCGACCAAAAAAATGTGTCTATCCCATCATTCCAGTCCCCCATTGCCTCATGCTCCTTCCAGTTTCCATATGTCTCTTCCCGTCCTCTCCTCTCCCCTTATTTTGGGGGACTTACAGCACACCCAATGCTAAATCAGCCTGAAGTAGGGTGAGAAAATCCAAGTATGACTGCTGGACTGTGTGTGGATGCTTGAATGGCACTTAAATGCATTTTTCAATATTGGAAGAAAAGCCACCCACAGCTGTAAGCAGCAGATCAGCTCTCAAAAAGAGGATTTAGTTATTTTTTAATCTGCTTTGTGCAGTGTGCACCTCCCGACCCCCAGCCCTCAAGCAGAGCAGGGGCACAGGGCATCCCTGGAGGATACCCTGGCTTATGGGCAGAGGAAGGTCTGTGATGAAGGGTTGACCTTTCTCAATTGGGCTAATTTGGGCAGGTCGAGGGTTTTTCTGGAGCGAGGACCAGCTCGTTTACTGATGGTGGCCTAGTCCTTATTTTGTTTTGCCTGTGACAAATAAGTTGCCTTCAGAGTCCCAAACAGTCAGTAAAAAGGAGTTTCCATTTCAGTCCATTGGGCCTTACTTCCTGGAGAGCTATGATCTCAGGTCACCAGATCACTCGTACTTCACCAGATACACAGGCATCTGCCTTGGCATATGGGAAAAAAAAACAGGCTGATAAGCCCATCTATCAGATTTCCCCCTTCCTCCCCAAATATCTATTCTTTAAAAAACATATTCTAGGGGTTAAGAGAAGGAACACACATGTCCTTTCCCCTCCAGCTCAAGCTTAAACAAGAGGGCAGATGGCAGCATTTCTTGGGTGCAGGCTAGAGGAGGTCAGGCTGCACGTGATGAGCAAACCCCGTTTGCCTGGTGTGGGGTCCAAAGCAGCTACACGAGGGTCCGGTCCTCACACTGCCCGTGCCTGTGGTCTGCTAGGCAGGAACAGCAGCTTCCAGATTTCAGGAGAGCTTTTGGCACCCATGCTGGTGAAGAAAAAGGTGTTTCCTTTGTGCTTCAGACTGCTCCAGCTGTGCAGAAAAAACTAAAAAGCCAAGAGTTCTCATATGTGTCTTTAACATTTGGGGCCAGTTGCCTTAATTTGGTATTAATTCTTTTGTCTGAACATGTGTGAGTGGTAATTACAAAAAAAGTCACCTTCTGGCATCAAGAAATAATTTACCATTTGGAACTTTTCTCTAGCTCATTTTCCAGGAATCTGTAATCTTATTAATTACAAGAGCATGTTATAATGCCCCAGCATTACACAAGACTTGAAGCCTAGAAAAAAGAGCAGCATGTTATGATTTAACTTAGTGAGCACAGTTCTCTCTCAATAAACTATTTTCTCAGTTGCAGACTTTGCTGAGAAACTTGCAGCAATTGTTTAGGAATGCCAGACAATAAAGTGAAAAACTATAATTAACCATGTAGAGAAGCAGTAAATGCCTTGCTTGGAGTGAGTAAGGCATGTTATCTCCCATTCATGAAAAGCCAGGAAGGGAAGAGAGGATTTTGGTTTGGTTTTTTTTGTGTTTTTTTTTTTTTTGTAAGAGTCATGTTGCTGTCAGAGATGAAATATAAAAAAATCAATATTAATGAGAAGCAGATAGTGGAAATGCTATAAATCCAATTGTGCTGTCTACACCGTCTTCCTGAAATGCTGTTACTTCCTTTAAAAAATGACAATGAAGGAGGGGAAAAAAGAAAACCAACGAGAGAAAAAAGGAAGGGAAGGGGAGAACAGCCCCCAGCCCAAGGACTTTGCTCACAGATGGGCTGGTCTCTTTGCCACTAACTTGGATGAGGGTGGCACAATTCTGCTTGCCAGGCTACGAACTTTTCAAACACTGATGCCATATGCGTGCTGCCGATTGGATGCTGCCTTCCAACAAAATGAATTACAGAGGCTCTCTCTGGTGCAAATTGGATGCTTTCTCAGCTTTCTTTAACTTTTAAGCCTTGTGTTTCCAGCCAAAGCTGGTCCTCAAATACTTGGCATGCAAACCTGCAGCAGAAGAAGGAAGCGAGAAGGCCAAATGGTGAAATGGCAGCTCCCCAAAGATGCTCCTCTCTGAAGAACCCTTCTGCTTGCATTAGTGAGCGTCTGCAGGGGCAACTGACGGCTGGAGAAGTGTGGGGTGAAGAGGTCAGAGGCCCTTGATGATAACCAAGTGTGAGATCCAAGCAACACGTATTCAATACACCCACAGAAAACAGAAATTGGGTAAATTTGCTTAGTTTGGAAGAAAGCTCTTGCACGCATTTGCCTGTGCAGACCAGAAATTCTCACCAAGCTTGAGATGCATGGGGAGGTAACACACAAGACAGATAAATTCAGAGCAACTTAAAAGCCACTGTTAGACTCATCTAGATATCACTGATTCTGGATAAAGCCTCTGAGAAAACATCTTGAAAATGTCACTTAGTTCCAGAAAACTTCTGAGTTTTTAGAAAGCCCTTTTAGATGTTTCATTGGAAAAATGGAGAAGCTATTAATGTGCTGAAATTATGCACCCTGATTTAATGAACTTCCTGTTGGAAGAGTCAATTTTCAAATAAAAACATAAAACAGTAAGAAAAAGTAAGGTTCTTATTTAGAGATATTGTGAAACAGACTCTGTTTTTCATGGCCTTTATTAATGAAACGAGATTCCCATTTCATTTCTGATCCTTTCATTAACTGCCTGACTTCGGATAATCTATAATAGCTTGCCACACAAGAAAACATGCTTAATTGTTAATGGCACCAAAAGCCTTGAGAAGCCTTCCCTAATGGAAATTTTGAGTAGGCAGATTCTGCTGAACCTCAAAGACATCCACGCATACCTTATTACAAAGATTTCAATCCTCAGAAACTGTCTCCTCTAGTTCTACAGAGAGCTGTCTAAGCATTACAATAACTATCTGGTGATCCAGTTTGGATCAATTATTATAATTGACTCATCTCTACTGCTGTCTTTTGTGCAAAGTATATCAGATCCAACAATGTAGACCCTTTGGATAGCCTGACTGGATACAGGTCCTTTGGAGACAACAAGTGTACAAGCCAAAATACACCAACTAATGATAGAGTCATGACACATGACATTTTCATCCAGATTTGGTTATTGAGTCAAAATGTCTGAGCATAAACAATGTGGTCAAGAAAGTACCTGTTTCAGGCACATGCCACACAAAATCTAGAGGAGAAATCCTGGCTCTGTTGATGCTGAAGGCAAAGCGACTGCTGACATCAGTAATGTCAGAAGTTCTTTTGGAGATCCCTAGATTTTTGAGTCTTATGGGATGTATAACCACTCTACTAGCCATTTCAAGGACCATCTTGTATTTGACAGCTGCTGATTTCCCTGGGGCTCATTTGTCACTCACTTCTTCTGCCCAGCATTCCAACAGCCCCAGTGACACACTGCCTGGGTTCCCATTTCTTGTGTGCTTTAGGAGCTCAGATCTTTTACCTTCATTTATCCCTCTGGCTTTGTATTTTTACCCCCACTTGGGTAATCCTTATCAAATATTTATGTTTCTTTATTTCCCTGCTGCAGACCTTTTAATTATTTTCACTCTGTTGTGTTGGTTTATATCTCTGTCTCGCTCCTTTCTTTCTTTCTTAATTGCTACAGAAAAATAGTCAACATCTTATTTCATTCACACGGATATACCTTTTTATTCCCACTTGCTCTCCTCTCTTACCCACACTATCTGTCTCCAGTACAACACTTAAGGATGCAGACATCACTCATAAGACACCCTTGCTTTCCTCCAGCTTTTCTTTTGTTTCTCAGAGCATCTCAGCCTGACATCTGCCTCTCTTTGTTTTCTCTCCTGGGGTATAGAGCTCTAGATTGTAATGGTCTGGACTTTTCTTCATTCTAGCTGATATTCTTGATTGCTTTTGAAGACCTCAGTGAGCAGTAAGATAATCCATAAAATGTCTCTTGCTCAGATTGTTGTGCTTTATCAACAATAAGCTAATTCTCACAGACCCACCTCTGGATGAGATGTCACCTTGTCAGTAAAATAAATATGCTAAATCTTTGGAGGATGTTGTCATAAACTATGTCATGGTTATACACAGATAAATTTTTTCCAGTGACTCAGTAAAATCTCAATCAGGTCCTAGCTCTCTTTTTTCCACAACTTTCCTACATCCTTTTGACTGGCTAAGTTATTCTGGAGTCCTACAGCAATGCTTGGTGGTACATAATAGCCACTGCCTTCAAAAGAAAAACAGTGCAGTGTATCCACTAGCATGACATTTCTCTGAAGGGAGGAGATTTTAATGAACATATTTTACTAAAATATACCAATTCCCAATAGGCTTATAAAGAAAATTCTGATTTTTGGAAAACACAGGACTTCCAGGAAATAATACAGGCTGATTATTTTGCTTTGGAAGGTGCTCATCCACCTTGTATGGGAGAAACTTCACTGGGACACTAGGCAGTGCTTCTGGCAGGCAGCAAAGGGAAACGAAATCACTCCAGAAAGGCGAACAAAAGATGACATAAAAAGAAAATATCCACATTTTATTGACTGTTGTGATTATTGCAGGTTGAGGGGTAAGAAGCGCAGCCAAAAGGACATTTCCAAAGGTAAAAATGGGGTAGATTATGTTGCTTCATGTTCCTAACAGGAAGCTTAAGGCTTGGGGGTGTAAGATTGTATTTTTCTTGGTCTCGATGTTAATATTATTTTTATAAATTCCATTTTAACAGTGTCACGTTTAGGCAAGCATGCCAACGCAAGTCAAAGAGACAACAGAGTGCCACAGAAACGTATGGATTCAAGAAGCCCCACAAGGATACACCACCAGATCAATACCCCGGCATGTTAGCAGGGTATGAAGATAAATGATTACCATGAGATTGGTTTGAAAGTTTTCAATACCTGCAGAAATTTAAAGGGCTGCTTAAATTATGGTGGCAAGGTGCTATTGTTTCAGAAAAATTCTTCTAACAGAAGGAACATGAAAGGGAAGACATGTAGCAAAAAAAAAAATCGATAAATGCCTGTGACCTAAAGCTGGGTTTTCAAATTAGTTTTAAAGAGATTTTTTAATTTGAATTAAAATTTTGAATGTTCAGCTTCTGTTGAATTGCAGTGCTTAAAAGTAGCAATATCCTTGTTCTACAAGGAACCACATGAACAGGACAAATCTACTATGTCCTTGATAGGAAATGAATCTCTGTGAGAAGAATAAAGAGTTATTAATTTCTTTAATTTTTCTAACTACTTGCATCCCTAAGAGCAAGAAATCAGGCAAATATCGCAAAGGCATCCTCTGCAGGTAACTAAACAGTGCATGGGCTGCACCTTGCAGAAGAAAGCCTGTTTTTAAAAAAAAATGGTTGTTCTGGTGTACAGAGCAGGTGTTTGCATTGTAATAGTGACAAGAAAAAAGAAATTTAAGTTAGGTTGCAGGAAGGAACAGCAGACTTTTTATGGTGCAAGAGCTGCTATTCAAGGTCAGTGACAAATAACTCCTGTGTTTAAGATAACAAAAAACATGCCAGACTAGAGATAAAATGGAATTGTGCACAACAAGTGGACAGCACTGCACATCAAGCCCCTCTGGGTACTACGGACCCGTGGTAACAACAAGACCTGCATTCATGCATCTTCCTGGGGAAAGGAATCAGAAAGAAAAGCAAAAAACCCCGAGATCTTTTCGTACTAGAAGACTGTCCAATTTATATCCTCTGCCATAAAGAGGATGTTCTTCCTCTTGGCAGAAGAAGACCAGGACACACCATGGAAAAATTGTTCCTACCTGATGAATCTGTCCAGCGGGTTACTTGCTTGGCTACTAGGTGTATAAGAGACTGACAGGAGGTTCTTCAGGACTTCAGATGAGAGGAAGATTATCCACAGAAGGGAGGATTGTCAAGGTGAGCATCGCCCTGAAGATGGTGTAAGGACATGAGACATTAGCACATGAAAACAAACAGAGAAAGTTGCAATAACTCAAAAACAAATGTTTGAAAAAGATTGGGAAGATCAAGAAGAGAAGACAGAATGAAAAATGCAACTGTCAAGGAGATAATGAGGCATAAATGGCTGTCAGAGAATAGGAAGCTCCAGTGGGTGGATCGGATGCTCATGACAGAAAAGTGAAAAGAGCCAAAAGAGGTGATGAAGGGAGAGCTTAGATCTTCAAAGAGTGCCAGGCTATTCACTGGAGGACTGAGATCCTTTGAAGCAAAGGATACAGTCAGGAAGGTATTTGAAAGGGGGTGAGGCATGAGCAGGAGGGAGACAGAGATGAAACCAAGGGCCAAAGACAAATGACACAAAGCACAGCACTGGCGGAGACCAAAGGGAGCCTGCGTTTCATGTGCAGCAGTGGCAAGTGCCACCAAAGCAAAGGGCACAGCCTTGGCTTGTCAGTATCTACAGGGCAATGGGCATTTCTGCTGGCAGCAAATTGGGGCTGATCACTAACAAAAGGCAGACATGAGCAGAGACTGGAGGGAAGATGGGGTTTGGAGTAGTGATAAAATAGACTGTTTGACCAGTGGCAAATTTTAAAGGATCAACATACAGCTGGGAGGGGGGAAAGGGTGATACCAGAAGTCTTGAATTTGGTATCTACTTGCCTCTTCTGCTCACCTGCTTTCCCCTGTGGCCACAGCAGGAGTATCTGGAGGCCTGGTGTCACCACAGGCTTTATGGCCAGTGTAGTGAAAAACTGCTGGAGTTTTCAGGAAGCTGCCCCACCATCAGCCTGTAATGAGACATTTTTACAAGTGTTGATTTTCTGTCACTAATTTCATCCAGGCTTAATTAAAAGCAACTAGAGGGAGCAAGCGAGACAGAGGGAGGAGGAAAGAGGGGAAAAACAAAGTTATTGGACTTCACGTTCCAGGGACCCAAGCACAATTTGGCAACAAAGTGAGGCTCTTGAGAGTTTTTTCCTATTTTTTTTTTCTTTTTTAATGATATGTGCTAAGTTTATATTTATAGAGCTCCAGCTCCCTGGCACTGTCACTTCCAGCCAGCCTCATTACATCTCTCACAGTACATGGCCGTTAATACTAATTCCATAATGACAGTGGAGCACCGAAGTAAAATTTAACTGTTCCTTAGTTAATCATTAAAATTAGCCTATCTCAGTGGATGCTGGATCTTCTAATGTTTCAGTGCAATGCGATTTCAGGTAATAAATGAGATGGTGAAAGAGGGTTTTTAATGCATTATCACCCCACGGAGGGCAATAAGAGTGCCTCCATCCTGGCTCAGAAATATCGGAGGGGGCTGTGCAAGCTGACTCCTCTCCACAACAGTTCGCCAGGCAAAATCTATTCAGACACAGCCACGAGGGATCGAAAGGTCAAAGATGGTTAAGCAAATCAAAGATAGCCAGAACACACAGCAAACAAACAACCATAGCATGTTTTTTCTGATGTACTTTCAGAGAAGATACTGGGGAAAGCAAAATTAAAAAGAAGGCGCAATGCTGGTCAGGTTGATCTGCAGTGTGATTATCCCTGCACAGATGCTTGGAGCTTTTTTCTGGCTGCAGTCAGATTTTTTATTATTATTGGTATTAGTATTATTTGTTATTTTTTTTATTTTATTATTCCTGAATTGGATGGTCTTGCCTACAAGATGAAATGTTGTGGCGTGGCCCAGAGATTGAAGCCACTTCATAACCTGGGGGGACACATTTGAACTGGTTCAGGAAGGGAACAGCTTATTTATCAGGTTAATGAGGAATTCTTACCAATAAAGGCTTTTCACCAGGAAAAAAGAGAAGAAAAGAAACCAAAACAAACCAAGCATTTTATCATTGAAAAGACAACACTGGCAACAATAAAAGATTAAAATTTTGTTCTTCCTTACGAGTGGATGACTGGTAGGAAATCATTATTACAGATACTTCAGAAATAATCACTGGCGGATCTTCTCAAATATTGCTTCTTAAAAGCCATAGACAGGTTGTCTTAAATAATGGCCTCAAAATCTTTGCTCCTTTCTAGAAGGAAATCACCGAGCTAAATAACTGCTAGGTTAATAAGTACTCTAACTTTTGGTCTAGTTGCTTCTTTACAAGCTATTGGCTTTAATACCGTCACCTTGAGTGTTGTGGCCACCCAAATCTGCCTGTGCTCTGTAGGCGGATCATTTTATTTTGGAAAATCTTAAGGTAATTCACCTTAAGGGGACTGTGGTGCCCACATCTGCATCCTAATTGTGGATGCTGCCTGTGCTGGTGACAGACAGTGTTTCAAGGCAGTCCCTATAAATAAGTGTAAGTTGGTTAGGTCAGTGCCACTCAATCCGTTTTGATCTTTGAACTGGATTTGTGGGATGCTTGTGGTCCTGCTACTGCTCTGCATGTCCTTTTCTTTCTCCTCTTCTTCCTCCCTCTTTGACTTCTGCCACCAGCCAAGCTAGAGTTTCTTACTAACAACTGCTGTAAGTCCATGACCAAAAACAAGCTTGAAATAGTTTGAACAGACAGATGCTGGTACACGTTGACCGAGGCTTCGAGTGACTGTTAATATCACATATAGTGCTTATCTTTCTTCAGCAATGAAGCTGCAAGGAAAAGACAACAGCAGAGAGGAAAACTGCATTTTCTGGAGTCGCTGTTCTTGTCTCTCCTTTTTGGAATTTGCACATACTGTTTTGTCTTCAAGAAAATAGCATCTGCTCTTCATAACAAAAGCAACTGGAAGAACTCAAGTAACTTTCCCTCGTGGACCTCATGTCCTCCCAGAAAACATTCAGGCCCCGTCTTCAACAGACTGCTGAACCAGAGGCATCCCCATCTCTTAAAAGAAAGGCATAATAACATTTTAATGCCAGTGGGTGTCTATGAGAGGTCAAAGCCAATCACTGATCTTGTTTAGTGACCTGGCATTGCCAAGTATCCTCTGCAACTCGTTTGAGCTATTTATTCCCTAAGCAGGGCAAAAAAAGCAAGTTGTGAATGGCACCGCTGTGGCTTTAAGCATGCAGTGTGCAGGGAGTGTCTGTACCTGCTCACGGCAGGGCTCTGCTGTGGATCCATCCTGCTCTTGCTCCCAGCACTGCATCCCCCCTGCCTCCCAGACTGCAGTAATAAATGCTAATCCCCAGCTCGGCCGTTGCTTCCCCTCGGCTTCTCCGCTTCTGCTCCATGTCTCATCCAAGGTCACAGCTCCAGGCAAGCAAGTATTTGCAACCCTTCTCTGGCTACTCGCAGGAGATTGTTTATTGCTGAAAATAAATCTTGTCGGGGCGTTAATTGACCTCTTTTCTAGTGTTTATTATCTTATTCTTCTCTGTGCTTTACAGAAATGAGGTGTCCAATGGAATAGATACTGCTCACTTTGCCCCCCAGTTTCTGGAAGCAGAGCTGGTATTATCCTTAAGCTTTTCTCATGGCATCTGCTGGTAACAAACCTGAGCAACCTGCAGACGGAACCCAGCGAGGCAGGAGGGTTACCCTCTCCCTCCCAGGTGGCTGCTGCAGTCTGACAGCGATCAATAGACACCGGGGCCATGAAATGGAGCTTCGTGGAGGAGCTGGAGAACTGCCTGCAGGTGTGGCCGGGTTTTGGTTGGTGGTTGATTTTGCTGCTGCTGCTGCTGAAAGCAAGGGAGATCTCCTTGTGCTGCTTCCCCCTCTCCCCTGTCCCCCCCACAGTTCTCTTCTTCTGACTTCTGAACACCCAGAATATTTTTTTCAAAGCAAAATGATGCTATATCATCAGGAACGGTGGTCAAATGATAATTAAACAATATGTTTAATGAGCAGGGAACAAGATTAGAGCTGACTGTGTAGCTGTGAGGCCTTCTTTAGGCAGCAAGAAGAAAACAAAAATATATGGAATAAGGTTAGTTAACTTCATCCGCCTAAATGAACATTATAAGAACAAATATTCTGTTCACATGTACCCTTCCCTTTCAGCAGCATGTTTAATTTGCTAAGCCCAAGTGGATTCATAAAGTGAGCCCCTTTATCTTCATTAAAACTGATGAGAATGAATTGCAAGATGTGGCATTATTATTCTGGCACAATTCACTCCGTTCGTGAGCCTCTGAAGCATGGAGGAGCACAAATAGCCTGCAGCATGGCCATGTTAGGTCTTACCATCGCCGCCTTGACAAACCTGAGCCATTCTCTCCCTCACCTCACCTCGGGATATGTAAAAGTAATGGCAGTCCAGCAGCAGCAGGAGAAAAAAAGAAAGGCATTCCTCATTTAAGAGGGAATTAGAAGAATTGGTTTTCTGTTGTCAAAAAGGGACTGCCACAAACCCAGCAAGCAGTTGCTGAAACAGCTCTTCAGCCTTTACAAAATATTCCTTCAAGTCCCTCATTATATGACAAAATAGGTACTTAATTTTTGAAACTGCTCTTTCTATGCTTACAAGGACTTTAATTAACATTTTCTTCATTATAAAGAGTCTGAGCTTTGTCACTTCTTGCTCTCAGATTGCCTGTAGAATGTACTTGGTCTCTCTCCTTAGTGATGACATTGCTTCCAGAGCTTTTCAAGGCTTTCTGAGGAAGCTCATTACTTGGACCATCAGTCCAAATTAGGCCAAAAAAAGAAATTTAAGAGGAAGCAAATAATTTAGACAGCTTTCTCCAGCTAGTGGGTGCCTGTGGGCTTCACAAAGCATTCTTGACACTTGTAGGCATAACCACAAGCCTTTCTTTAAATGGCAGAAGAAGCAATAAAGGTCTTATAGCAAACATTAATGGCCTGTCAACAATGATGGTACATATCACTGGATAGGCATACACGGGACCATTCAAGAGTTTGCATTATGTAGACATGAGCAAAATGCTATAGCTGAAGGAGGAAACAGATTCTAGCAAACCCTTCTTCTCCTGGTGAAACCCTATATGAATGCTGAGGTCCTTAAACAAAGAGCCCACCAAGCACTGTGATGCTTGATGTCAGCTGGTCACCAGGAGCTCACTGTTGGGAGGGCAGCCTTCCCTTGCCAAATATGTGACCCCCTCAGTAAATGATTTTTGCCTTCTGGGGCACCACGACAGCCTGGTCACCTGAAGTAGCTTGAAAGAGTTAGAACTGGTACCTAATCAGGACAATAGCCTTGCCATGATTAGTTCAGTGCCTCAGCCATTCCCTCCTCTGGCTTTCTCGAAATAAGCTTGAGTTCATGAACAGATATCCCAGAAATGGTAAGTGCTAAATGCAATGTTCCTATAGAGTAGATCAGACCTACAATATTATAGCTTATAATATATTTGATAATATATTTGATATATTATATCAAATTCATAACCTCACATGGACACAAGCAGAATGATTTCCCTTTAAGAAAAGGACGTGTCTTGGCCAAAAATACATCGTAACCCCAAACTCTCAGATCACAATCACGGCATCTCAAGTCAAAATATGAACCCCTAATCAACACTTCTATGTACTTTCTAGCCAAGGATGCAACCTGATCATGCACTCATTCATTCATCAATCATCTCCTTTTGTTAAACTTATTGCTTAGAGATCCTATGGGAGAAGGCCAGGGGAAGATGAGGTCCGTGTCAAGTTTTGAACATGATCTGTACATACTAATTTCCCAGAAGAGGGACTCACCCAGCAGCACTACTATCTTTCTGCAATTTAACGAGCTGGTGCAATCCTTCCCTCCCTGGATTTGGGTCTAGTGATTCCCTCAGGCATCAGGGAAGTAGTTCAGCTTGCTTCAAAATTAAATTCAAGACGCTGCACTGCAGCAGGAGCAGTGCTGAGCACAGGGCCCTCACCTGATGTGTTTTCAGACCATCTCTGCTCCTTTGCTTCACAGGCATGAAACAAGGCCACAGTAGGCTTTGGGCAGAAGCCATAGGAAAATGCTGCTGTAAGGGAAATGCAGTAGTGGAGTGCTTGGAGATGTGTCTGTACCCAGCATTTCACAGAATTGTAGGCATTGAAAGGGACCTTCAGAGATCCAACCTCCCTACCAAAGCAGGTTCAACACAGAATGTAGAGCAGGCTGGACAGGAGTGCATCCGGGTGGGTCTGAAGGTCTCCAAAGAAGGAGACTCCACAGCCTCTCTGGGCAGCCTGTTCTGGTGCTCTGTCACTCTCAAAGTAAAGAGTTTTTTCCGCATGTACAGACAGAACTTCCTGTGTTCCAGCTTGTGCCCGTTGCCTCTCGTCCTGTCACCAGGCACCACTGAGAAGAGCCTGACCCCATCCTCTTGACACTCACCCTTTAGATATTTATAAGCATCGATGGGTCCCCTCTCAGTCTTCTCTTCCCCAGGCTAAACAGACCCAGGTCTCTCAGCCTTTCCTCATAAGAGAGGTGCTCCATCCCCTTGATCACCTTCGTAGCCCTTCGTTTCCCCAAGAGGCTCATCAACATTACTGTGCACTGGAGATGCAGCCTCAGTGAAGAGGCTTTGGTTCATTTTGCTGTGGAGAGGACAGGCATCCCCACCAGATCTGGGCAATCAGTTTTTGACTGGCTCCTCCTCAAAATGCTTCTTTTTCCTTCTCCCTCAGTTTTGTTAAACTCCAGACAGTTGCTGCTTATCCACCTGTGTCTCGCTGGTGCGTGCTGTGACATCTGTTTAATGTGCTGTCGAGGAAGGACAGAGAGCGAAACAATCCCAGCATATTGGTTATTAGTTTTTGAGGAGCTAAAGGCTTTTTTTGGCATTTGGATGACAGAAGGAGACAGTTCTGTTCTTCAGTGGGATTTATAAATATAGATACAAAGAAAATTCAGAAACAAGCAGCAAGGTGAAGCAAACAGGCTGGCTCTGACCTCAGTGCAGACATATGGTAGGCGTATTAAACCTGTAAATAGATGAACATAACCACAGCAAGGCTTTTCCTCCATGTTTTTGCTTTATAAAACAATGGGTAGACAAACCAAATTCTCATTTGGGCATTTGGCCACCTCATGACTCCTTATAAAGAGATTTGCACATTAAGACCGCTTGTCTCTGTAGTAAAATTTGGTTGTAGTTTCTCCACTGACACCTCTGGGCAAAGCTGGGTGCAGCCCTCGGGCACCAATTAGCAGATGAAGGTTTGATGATGGCACGTGCATCCACAGAGGAATACAGAGCGGCTGATGGGACAGCAGAGAGCGCAGAAACCTCCTGTCCCTCGAGGCAAAAGAGCAGGCAGGCACGCAGATTAACTTACAGAAATTAATAGTTAGCTCACTGAAAGACCTAAAGGCAGCACTTAGTATACGCAGGGAGAAGCCCATGCTGGGGAGCTTTAATTAAACTAAGCAGCTTGCAGAATAACACCGCAAGAAAAAAAAGAAGGATAAAAAATGTGCAGTGCCAACGGGTTATTACCATAAACCCTCACCTGATGCCTCCCTGGGGATGCCCTCCTTTCCCTGCCATTGCAGAAAGCCCAGCTCCTAATCCCTCCAACCAGCTGATGCAAGAGCTCCCAGGGCGGCTGATGGATGAGAAAGCAGGTTGCCAGAAGGGTTCCCCGCTCGGGGGCTGGGAGAGGGAGCAGCAGGGCCAGGCAGCCAGCTTTCCTCTCATTACTCCGGCGCTGGCCCACAGCCAGGGCTTTCGGCTCTGGCTTGCCCCTGGCTGGGAATAAGGAGCCAGTAATCACTCTGGTCTTGGATTTTGGAGCTTGCTGAAACAGATTATGGGTGGGTTTTTTTAGACCATCTCCTTTCAGACGGTGCTGATGAGCTCTCCCCAGATTGTATAGTTTTGAGATCCCTAGGCTTTTCTGGGGCAATTTTGTGGCATTTCCTTGATGGTCCTCTGAAGATGGGTGCTCTCGCTGCAATCCAGTGTGGAGCCCCAGTTGGAAAAATTTACGCACCAGCTTTGCTGCTTTCATTATGTTTTATAATTTTTTATGGTTACCGCTGAGAAAGAGATTTTTATTTGGAAGCTGGCTCCTCTGCTTCTATAAAGGGGGCGGAAAAGCTCCACAAATCTTACAAATAAAACCTCACAGTGCAAAATAAACACACGTATTCACATGTGGGTCCTCTTTAGCACACATCTATAATTCAGCAGCGAAGTCGGTGCTTTACTCTACAGCACACTGCAGCTCCTGAGTGAGCCTGTGGACTACATGACCCTAAATGGATAGAGTTGGACACGTGAATTGTTTGAGAAAAGCCTAAAATATTGATGGTGGCTCAATGCAAAGGAATATTACGCCTTTGCCATAGCCACAAAACCCCACCCACCCCTGCTCATGGTGCCCTGACCGTTGGGGACAGGGGCCCAGGAATCCAACAGAGATAGCTGGAGTGAAGATTTGCAGAGAAGAGGGTTCAAAATTCATTTCTGGGTTGTTTTCACTGGTCTTTATGTGGGGGGGACAACAACAAGTTCAGACACAGCTGGTTCAGAGTCAGAATGCAAATAGTGCCTCTTTCCTCTCCTCTGACCCACAGCAGGCTCCTGGGTTGATGCATCACCCTTCTCAGGGTTGAATTGCTCCATTGCACCAGTGGGCAGATGGTGAAGCTCTGGCAGTGGTGGTTCCTGGCTCACAACAGCACTCATGCAAGAGACGTCAAGCATCAAAACCGATGGCATGAGGCACTGCCACGCTGGGTCTGAAGGCAGAGTGCCCAGAGGATGCAGGTCATCCTGCTGTACCCCTTGGTGTTGGGTGTTGTGATGTGTGACGTGAGGTTTCTTCTACCAGCATGGGGTCCTGTGATGCGATGAACATCAGAGGTGGCTTTAGCTGCAATGGGGCATGTGGGATGCAAGGGTACCGTGCCGGGCAACCATTCCTCTGCCACTTGCCTCTGCATGTTGCCAATCCATGGGAACTTTTAAATAATCAATTTTTGAGGGAAGGATAATTACCAGCTTTTAGCTTGCCCACTGACATCAATACTACGAAAGAAGCCTAAATGCACGCTCTCTTTTCTGAGGAATTACCACCCTGTAATGCAATACCTTTGGCTCGTATTGATCCACCCGTGGCGGATTATGCGCAGCTGTTGACAGATAAGACTGAAAATATGAAACAGCCCCCTCGAAGTGCTGGTACAATACAAAGCCTCCATTGAATAGCAATCTAAACATTCGGGCTGCTCCTCTCAGATAACCTAATCTTTTCCTGCGTTAACACCTCCGCACTGAAAGGAATCAATTATGTCTATCAGTCCATATAGATTGGGTGCTGCATTTTTGGAAGCTTAGTCTTGTTCCTTCATTATTGGGTGATCAATAAACCCTTTCAGTAGGAGCATCTTGTGGTAACGTAATGAAAAGCATCATATAAGTTTGGCTTCAGCTGATCCTCTGTGTTGTTTGTTTTGGGGGGGTGGGGTGGGGTTGGATTTTTTTTTTTTCATGTTTTATGACGATGAATTAATTACATAAAGCAGTCCTGAAACAGAAAGCCAATCTGGCCTTTCACAAACTGGGCATTCTTTTTGCTGCTTGTAAGGGAAAAAAAAAAGAAAACTAGCAATAACAATACAGAAGTCACCCATAAATATTTCATGTTTTCATTTTTCCTGAATTAACTGTTACTCTTCCCTTATTAATAAGCTACAGAAGAATTGTCATAGCAACAGTGGCAGCTCATTGAGGAAACTACAAGTGAAATGTAACCCTGACTGCAGCACTGCCCTGTGCAGGTGGGACTGGAGCCACGGTCCAGCCACGCTCCAATGGTGCTCCTTGAAAGGCTGTGCACAATGGGCAGCCCAAGAAAAAAGGTGTTTTAGCAATCTCTTTACACCAGTGTTTGGGGCAATGGATGCTGCTCCCTGTTCTGGAGCTTCTTTCCTTGCTGCCCCTTTCTTCAGAGATCTCACCATCTCTTGTTCTATGCCCCTGTGAGGCTTCTCCAGCACTGAGCTGCAAAAAACGTGCCGTGGACAATGAATTTCATCTAGAACCTTCAATAACACATACTCCATTTTAAAAAATCGTTGGAAAGGAAGTTTCCACATTCCCCAGAGCATATGCCATATTTCCCCAAGGTCAGCATGAGATAAGCTGTTTTCTTCTTTTAAACCAAAATATGCTGGAACACGGTATGGGTTTAGTTTTCAGAAGGATGCTATCACTTTATGAAAAAACTTTGTAGGTGAGGAGAAAGTTATGCCTTGAGTTCAGATTAAAAAAAAACCAAAAGCATTCCCCGCTGAAATTTAATTTTAAAAGAAAACACTGAGTGTTTTTATGGTTTGTTTTTTCTCAAATATTTTCTGCCGAAAAGTCTGACCAGTTCTGTGTGGGTTGCTTTTACACTTGTGTCCTACAGAGTACTGCCAATCCTAAACACACACACACACACACACACCATAAGTCAAACATTTAAATCATCATAAGATGAGTTATAAAAGAGTTTTTAAAAAAAACAAACAATGGGAAATAGGGTTGGCACATGGATTATGTTTACAACTTTTAAGATTCACTTGAGTGATGTTTCCAAGCTTTCCTCTGCAAGCATGAAGGATACAAACCTGGAAAGTGCAGGAGATGTTGGCACTCCTTTTCTGGTAGCTAGACATCAACAACAGTCAGGCTTTAGTGGGACGAGGTAGCCACTGCTTTCTAGGGACTTGAAGACATTTCTCTGCCACCCTTCCTCCTCTTTCAGTCAGACACCTGTGTTAGAAGAAGAGATGCACAATCTGGGATGTTTTCCAGACTTTTTTTTTCACATGAGAAAGAGATGCTCAGCGATGGCAACATTGAACTCTCTGCCTGCAGCAAGGCCACCAGCAGCACTAAGGCTGCTCTTTTAAATGCTCACTGGAGACAGGTCAGCTCGGGTGCTGTGAAGAGGAGCCATTATTTTTCCAAAGTTTTTCTCAATTTCCGATAAGCCAAGGTACTATCTGCCCACCTACAGAAAGCAATCTACAGGAGACATTCTATCAAGCATAACACTTAGGATGGTGATCAGTATCCCTGGTCTCTATCACTTGGTATTCATTTTCGGTCTGGATTCAGTACAGGCAGAATATTCTCAAGGTCCCATTTTACCTGGTTTGGTTACTTTAGGTTCCCATTTGGTGGCAGGCAGAAGATGCCCAACGCCAGGTCTAGCAAAGGCTCTTGGCAGCAGCCTGCACCTCCGAGAGTCTTTCATTCCTCCAGAGCCTTCCTCACTCTCAGCCCCAGCACCGCACTCTGCCCTACCACAGCCTGTTCAGCGCCGCCCTCTCCAGCACATTGGCATCCTGCTAATTGCTTTTTTGCTCCCAGCTTATTTATACAGATTTAAAGACTGCCCTCCCTCCCTGGAAATCGAGGACCCCGTTCAGCTTTTCAAGTGTATTTGAAAGTGCATTCAGGCTTCATTTTCTGAAATAAGCCTGTGAACAACTGGATGCAGAAAGCTGTTGTTGCCAGCGATGTGCCCAGTCATCCTGAGATGACGGTGAATGCATGCAGATGAACATCAAGGTGTAGGACAACTATGGGAAAAGATGAATATCAGCCAATCACATGCAGCCGAAAATGTCAGAGAGACTCGATGAAGTGTTAAAGAAAATGGTTTTCCAGGCTTTACTGCGCTAAAGGAAAAAGATTGAAAAAGTGGCACAGGAGTCATCAATGCAAAAATAATTTTGCAATCCTCTTGGAAAGCCTGAGAGAATGGCTCTGGAAAGGCCTCTGTGTCCCAAAGCTTCTCAATGGGTGGTGGCAGAGTGCCCTGATTCCTTCCTACAAATGGGAAACCTGAGGCAGTTCTGCGCCAAGTCAGTAACTAATAGTGATATTATATGTGCGCTGTTTGGAAACTCTGCAACAGGGTTTGAATTGAGAGCCTGGGAAAAGGTTGTGTAAATAATGCTTTTCCACAACGCCTCCCACGGCAGGCCGTGCGCTGTGCTCACGATAACAAGCCTGATGCAAGGCGTGTTTTTCAGGGAGGGTGAAACTGCTACATGATGCTCTTGGGTCATCTAGCTTTGGAATGTGTCGTAATGTATAGAGGGGAGTAGAGCTGACTAGAGTAAACTAGAATAGATATTTTCACTTGGAAGAGACAATGTACAATGAACATCTAGTCCACCTGCCTGTCCACTTCAGGATTGACCACAAGTTAAAGCATATTATTAAGGGCATTGTCCAAATGCCTCTTAAACACTGACAGGCTCAACCCTATTTCCCTCAATTAGTTCTTGACATTCATAACCCTTCATAATACACAGGGCTACCTCTCCTCCTCTCCTTCCCTGCCTGTCCATTCTGAAGAGTTTGTAGCCATCCATTGCAGCACTGCAGTCATACGAGTCATCCCACCGCATTTCCACGATGGCCACTACATCATAGCTTTCCTGCTGCACAATGGCTTCCAGCTCCTCCTGTTTGTTACCCATGCTGTGTGCATTAGCGTATAAGCACTTCAGCTGGGCTAGCAATCCCACCACATTTTTGGTGTAGGAGACCTTTTGATGAGGTCTGACAACTCCTGTGCAACTACTTCAGGAGCTACTGGCTCTTCTCGATAAGACTTTGACTGCAATGCAGTGTCATCAGCATGGCTCAGGGAACCAGGCTGAAGGCCCTTACTAGCACCCTGTCCCCCTAACCCTGATGTGTTGCTTAAACAACACATATATTTTAGAAGCCTCATATAATTGACCCCCTCTCCCCTCACATCTAGTTTAAAGCCCTGTCAATCAACTCTGCAATCTCTTGTGCAAGAACCCTCTTTCCTCTTTGAGAGAGGTGCCTCCCATTTGGTATTAACAGACTCAGTGCTGTATAGATTAATCCATTGTCAACGAACCCAAAGTTATGGCAGTGACACCAGCCACGGAGCGATGTATGACATTTGTTCCTCCCAGCATCATTGCCTGCAACTGGAAGGAGTGATGAAAAGATAACCTGTGCCCCACACTCCCTTACCAGCCCTCCCAACTCCCTGAAGTCTCTTTTCATGGATCTTGGGCTGCAAGTTGCAGATTCCTCTGTGCCTACATGGAAAACCAGTAATGGGTAATAGTCTGAAGGACCTATGAAGCGATGAGGTTTACTGATAACATCCTTAACCTGGGCTCCAGGAAGAACATAGACTTCCCCTGAGAAGGGTCCACATGGTATACTGGTCCCTCTGTTCCCCTTGGGAATGGGTCACCACAACTACAACCTTTCATTTTCTCCTTGTGGTTGCGATCGGGGATGTATTCATTTTTTGTTGAGGAGGCAGCTGTAATGAAGGCTGCCCACCATCTACATCCTCACTTGACTGGCCTCCCTCAACCAGTACCTCGCATTGTTCTTCAGAGGTACAGGACAGGATGAGGTGAGCAAGGGGGGAGTTCTTCTGCCCCGACCACAAACCTGCCTCCATTCATTCTTATCCTTTAGGCTTCTAACTTTATCCTGATTGGGGCTGGATACAGGTGCTCCTAGTCCCTGGCTGCTTCCCTGCCTAGTACACCTCAACCTTTCAATTTCCCTTCTCAGTTTTGCCACCAGGCTGAGCAGATCATTCACCTGTTCACATCTCACATAACAGGTCTCAGCTGCTACCTATTACCAGTGAAAAGTCCTGGCACTCCCTGCAGTGACCTGGACAACCGCATGCTTCCATGGGAGCTCTCTCTGTGTTTCCACATCCATTGTGGTTGAGGATGAGAGCTTGACCTTCCTCTGTGTGGAGACCATGATTGAGCTCTTTCCCAGACGGTGATGCCAAACAGCAGAACTCACCTGTCACGCTGACAGAGCTTCAGCTCCTCCCTTCTTGGCCTTCCCTGCTCCCTGCACCTTGTGGTGATGCTCCCAGGTGTCACTCTGCGTTACGCTCACTCATTGCTTGCTCGCTCTGTTCAACAAAAATACACCAAAAAAACTGAAAAGCCTCTCTTATCGGGGGTGAGGGAAGGGAGAGGGGGAGAGAGACTGGTCCCAAAGCATTTATGCCTCATTTAAATCCCCCACCAGGAGTCCTGGCCCAGCTCAGGCTGCCCTTAAGCGACCGCCTTTCCGGCAGAGATGAGCTGCTCTACCTGGCTTCAAAAGGCCTTAAAAAGAGCTCCTCAA
>BJBW01005278.1:305284-318556 GCA_004320125.1 Scolopax mira | reverse complement strand
AGGGGCTCCAAGGTCTCCCCGGAGCCTTCTCTTCTCCAGACTGACCCCCCCCCAACTCTCTCAGCCCCCCCTCCCAGCAGAGGGGCTCCAGCCCCCCCAGCATCTCCAGGGCCTCCTCTGGTCCTGCTCCAACACCTCTGTGTCCTTCTGATGTCCCCAGAGACAGGGGACATCTCCCCAGAGCGGGCCAGAATCCCCCCCCTTCACCCTGCTGGCCCCACTGCTGGGGAGGCAGCCCAGGATGCAGGGGGACTTCTGGCCACCTTCTCACCCCCCAACACCCCCAGGTCCTTCTCCTCAGGGCTGGTCTCCATCCATCACCCACCCAGGCTGTATTTGTGGTTGAGATTGCCCCAACCCAGGTGCAGGACCCATTAATATATATTTTTTATTTATTCTGTGCCCTCTAGGAAGGTGGGTGGGGAGATTTTGGTTGCGGTGCTGGGCCACCATGAAGATCTGATGCTCAAAGGTCCCCAGCTGGAGGCTCTGGGGACCAGGGCTTCGAGGTGGCACAATGCTGTGTGTTTTGCACTATTTGGCCCAGGTACTTGTGCATATTCAAGTGTGCAAGGCTCCGGCAAAGCATGAGGGGTGATTTAGTGCACGTTTCACTCCTCCCTTCAACTCAGTCCTTTAAACCCACCCGTTGGGATCTTTGGCCCATCATGGGCTTCCCACCAGCTCTTCTGCCCCTCCTCGGAGAGGATAAATAAGAAAAGGCTGAGAATTAGCTCGGTGCCGGGGTGCCCGAACCCCTTTATTGGGAGCTGCGGGTTCCAACAAGGCTCTGGCTGGCTCCAAAACTTGAAAGCAGCCACCTGGTTCCTCAGGCAGAGCCGAGCCCCTCTCCCAGCTGAATGGCACTCAAAGGCAGATGATGACCATTATCCCAATCCAGAGCAGCAAATGATGCATTTCCAGCCCTCCAAGTGCAGCCGCAATTAATCAGAGCCTATTTATGGCAGGCTATTCATCAAAAGGGAAGAAATCATCAACATTGTAATGGGAGGCTTTAATGTCCACACATTCAGAAGCAAAATCTCAGCAAGCTGCTTCCAATCTGCACGAACATCTCGCTGCCGTGGAGTGGGAATACATTTCCATATTAATGACCTGAGGGGCTTTTATTACTTCCAGGGAATGTGCTGCTGATGCAGAATGAGTCTGTTGGCTCTGGCAGGATGGGACCCTGGGTGAGCCAAAGAGGCTTGGGCTTGGGTTTGGGCAAGTGTCTTTGCTTGTCCCCTGCTGTGAATTTAAGGACATCTCAGCGACGCTCCAGGTGTGTTCCAGAGATGCTGGGAAAAGTTGTCCAGAGAAGCTGTGGCTGTCCCATCCCTGGAGGGGTTCAAGGCCAAGGTTGGAGGGGGCTTGGAGCGACCTGCTCTGGTGGGAGGTGTCCGGGGATGGAACTGGATGGTCTCAAAGGTCCCTTCCCACCCAAACTCTTCCATAATTCCATGAGCAGGGCCATCTCCACCCAGCCCAGGTCGCTCCAAGCCCCATTCAGCCTGAACTTGGAGGTTCCCAGGGACAGGGCATCAAAGAGGAGAGATTGAGATGAGATCTGGGGAAGAAATTCTTTGCTGTGAGGGTGGTGAGGTTGACCAAAGAACCTTGAAGGCCAGGTTGGATGGGGCTTGGAGTAACCTAGTCTGGTAGGAGGTGCCTAGGGGTGGAACCCAAGGGCTTTTAAGGTCCCTTCCAACGCAACCCATTCCTTGATTCTATGTGTTCAACTTGGGTCATTGATCTGGCTCATGATCTGATTTTATTGGCCACCACGAAGGCATAGATGGGGTTAAAAAAAGTCATGATCTTCCTTGGCTATTAACCAGCAGGTGCCTCGCTGGAGTTGGTTGATGGATTTCCCTGTTTTCTGGATTTGGGCAGGAGTAACGCTGCTCATGAGGCTTCTTCTTCCGTGGAAGATGGTGTTTTATCTGAGAAGGGTTTGTTTTATCTGGGAAGAGTTTGTTTTATCTGAGCATCCTACAACCATTTGGGTTGGAAGGGACTTTTAAAGCTTATTTCTTCCAACCCCCTGCCACGAGCAGGGCCATCTCCACCCAGAACAGGTTGCTCTTGGTGACAGATTGCTTGTAGATACTGATTTTCAAGGGGCAAGGGTGGAGGCTTTTGGAGGCCAAGTGACAGATTTTGTGATCCCTGGCATTGTTTTTTGTGTCATGGCCCCTTCCTTGCTCCCCAGCATCTCTAGGGGGTTATTTGGTAGGGAATCCCCTTTCCTCCTTGCTTCTTGCTCTTGGGTGGAGGCACCTCAGCCTCAGAAGTTTTCAACTGAAGGGAAGGGGGTAAAAATCCTTTGCTTCTTTCTGCTTATTTATTATGCGAAGTGCTGAAAGAGCCAGAGCAGAAGGAAGGGGCCCCTCGTGCAGGGATAACAGAATTACCCAGACATCAAGGCTTCCCGCCGGGAACACTTGCCGGCAAAAAAACCATTTTTTAAATTTTTTTTATTTTTTCATCCTTCTCCAGCAGTTGTAAATTTGCGAAGCAGGAGCCAGGTTGTAGCCCTCAGGGAAATCTTTAATTTGAACAAAGCAGCCTTGATGATTTCTGGGGAGGGACAGGGAAACCTGGGAATTGCTTGAAAAGCTTCAGGGCCAGGTGGGGTTTGTGTCTCCTGTGACACACGAAGCTAAAAACGCACAGAAAGGGGAGGTGTCACAATCCTTGGGATGAACGAGTTTCCTCCTCTTCCTCTCCTGTTTCATCACCTCTGGAGCATCCTTGCTGCAGCGAGGTCTTTCCTGGGACCATGTCTGTCTGCTCTTGTTCCTTTTCATCTTCACAGAAGCTTCTGCTCCTGTTTGCCAGGAGCGTTGCAGGGAAGGAGAGAGCTTTCAGGCCAAGCAGAAGCATCTGCCATCCATCAGCTCCTGGCTTTGCATATTGGTTGTTCACGGGGCAGGAGCAGGAGCTGCCTCCAGATGGGTCTTATCCAGGGACACCAGAGACCAGCCGAGGAGAAGACAGGCCACATGGATCCACCCTTCCACTGGGGGTTTGTCTCCCTGTGCTGCATTGGGGCTGGCTGTCCCATCCCCCTGTGCATCAATGGAGAGAAACCAACACTTCTAGATGACCCACCAGGCCAATGTGTGTCCTCAAGAGGAGCTGGGACCTTAGTCCATCCTTAAAGAAGCTTGGGCTACACCTGGAGCAGGGGCTGTGTCTCATTGTGGTGTAACAGGGCTTGATGTAGAGTCATAGAATGGTTTGGGTTAAAAGGGATCTTCGAGACCATCCAGTGCCACCCCTGGACACCTCCCACCAGACCCAGGTCTCTCCAAGCCCCCTCCAACCTTAGCCTTGAACCCCTCCAAGGATGGGGCAGCCACAGCTTCTCTGGGCAACCTGGACCAGACTCTCACCACCCTCAGAGGGAACAATTTCTCCATAAATCTCCTCTTTTTACCTTAAAACCCTTCCCCCTGGTCCCATGGCTCCCCTCCTTGATCCCTGCTCCCTCCCCATCTCTCCTGGAGCCCCTTGAGGGACTGGAAGGGGCTCCAAGGTCTCCCCGGAGCCTTCTCTTCTCCAGGGTGAACCCCCCCCACTCTCTTAGCCCCCCCTCCCAGCAGAGGGACTCCAGCCACCCAGCAGAAGTCCACCCCATCAATAATCCTATCCAGCCTGCAGAGATCTTGTCCTTCCTTCAAGCTTTCAAGATGCCAGGGTTTGGCCTGGGGTGAAGGGAGCCCCAAGTGTCCCCCCTGAAGAAACCAGGGGGATGTGAAGGACACTGGGGGGTGTCACCGATGGGGTCTGTGGGGCTGAGAGGTTCAGACCAAGTGAAGGATAAACCCAACAGAGGTTTGTAGCTGGAGAAACCTCCTTTCCCTCTGCTCCCAGCTTTGTCCTCCTCATATTGCCCAGTCAGGCAGGACATCTTGAGCTCCATGTCCTCCTTCATGGTGCTACAGGTGAGCACGGAGCAGACAGATGGACGGACAGAGCCAGATCTCATGACAGCTCAAGGCAGGTCCAACCTCTTCCCATCCCTTCCATCCCTGCTGTCCCCATCTCCCCAGTCAGTGTTCCCGATGGTCCTCGCTTCCAACCCACTTCCCACTGCTCCTCTCCTCTGTCTTTTCCAGGGTCCCCATCCCAGGTCGGGTGACGTTGCTGTAATTTGGGCTTTGGAGATCTCTGAATCCTCCTTCATGGGCTGTAATTCACTGCCTGGGGTTGCAGCTTGAAATAGCAACTTTTTAATCTTTTTTTTTTTTTCTTTTCTTTCTTTTTTTTTTTTTTTTCCTGGCTGCTGTTGTGTGGAACAGCAGGAACGCAATTAGCAGCAGCGTTAACAGAGCAATTTGGAGCTGGTCCCCCCTCTGCTGTGTCCTCCCTTTTCTTTTTCACTTCCTATTTCGCATTTTTCAGCAGCAAAATCACCCAGGGAGTTGAGAGGGTGCGTCCCCTCCCTTCCCACCCCCCAGATCACATCTAAAGCCTTCATTTTGAAAGGCAACCTGCCATTAATTGTTAATGAACCAGCCGGAGACGATGCTGGATTCCTAGAAGGTCTCTATTCATAACGAGTGGCGATTAGAGAAGTTCATCACAGGAGCGGGTTCCACCGGCAGCTCTTGGGCACCATCTCTCTGCCCATCACTGGAGCTCAGTGAAGATGCTGAGATGGTTTTGGTGGAGCCAGTGTCTCCAGCTGGGTCCCTCTGGCCGCTGTTAACCCCGCTCCCCCAGCCCGGGATGGTGGGAGCCTGCGTGGGTCCTGCTGGCCCCCAGCTCCTTCATCCTGGCACCCTTCATCCTGGTAATTAAGCTGTGTTTTAAAAAATACCCTGCGATGTGGCTGGGGTGGGCGGTTTGTTTCCATAATTTCCTTTAAATATGTCTCTTACCTCTGGCCAGTGAGAGACAGGACAGCTCATTAGCTGCAGATCTGGTGCTAATTGCCTGAGAGGGAAGGTGAGTCATTCCCAAGCTGTTCTTTACTCATCCCACCAGGGAACCCGCACCAGCCAAACCCCAAATCCTGCCTTTTTAATGCTGCTGGGGTGCGGGTGCAGGGTGAGTGGGTGGGTGGGTGTCCTGGGGATACGTGGGTGCCCACAAAGGGTGTGTGTTTATTCCAAAAGCCTCAGGATTCCAAAAAGCTTCCAAAAGCCTGAAGGTAAATCCATTTCCAGTGCTGATGCTCACCCACATGGACTCTCCTGGGGGGATGCTCTGGGCCCCCCAGACCCACCAGGTCATGGTGTGGGGGAAGAGCACCCTGGCTGGAATTGGAGCCTCCGACTACCTGCTCTGCTTATAAAATATTCCCTCTTGCTGGTTATAAATAGTGTGAGATGTGACTGCAAGTGAAATCGCTTTTAATATAAAGTAATGAGAAGAGGAGGAATGGAGGCAGGAAATATCACTGCTGCTGGCTCAACCTGGATTTAGCTCTGAAATTAAACAGCCTTGGGGGATCCCGGGATAAATAAAGGTGAATAAATGGCTCCGAAGAGGAGATAAGAGCGAGGCAAAGGTTGGGCTGGCTGCCCTCTGTGTAAATAGCTGGACCCTTGGAAAGGCAGCAGCTGAGGGCCTGCCCCTAAAGGGATTAAAAATATGCCTTTATTAGCCGTGTCATGCTGCAAGGTGGCACATGGGCTTGACCTGCACGACTTCCTCCATGTCGGTGGCCATCGGGCCGATGTTCAGAGCATCCGAGTGGGCTCGGTGAGGGCAGAGCGTGGGCTGGCTCCTGCCTGGGGAGGCTACGGGTCAGATCCTGCTGCGTTACCCACCGGGCTCTGGCTTCCCAGAGCTCTGGGACACGCAGGCTCAGGAAGCACCTTGAGCAAGTCAACTTCTTATTTGCCCTTTTGGGCTATTTTGATGCACAAATGGAGACCTCCCAAACTCCAACTACAGCAATAAGGTGCTCCAGCCCTCCCAGCATCTCTGTGCAATATTGCAATGGTAGGAGAAGGGTTTCATCACACAATCATGGAATGGCTTGGGTGGGAAGGGACCTTAAAGCCCCATCCAGTGCCACCCCCTGCCCTGGGCAGGGACACCTCATACCAGAGCAGGTCACTCCAAGCCCCCTCCAACCTTGGCCTTGAACCCCTCCAGGGATGGGGCAGCCACAGCTTCTCTGGACAACCTGGGCCAGGCTCTCACCACGCTCAGGGGGAACAATTTCTCAATAAATCTCACCCAAATCTTCCTCCTTTAACTTCAAACCCTTCCTCCTGGTCCCATGGCTCCCCTCCTTGATCCCTGCTCCCTCCCCATCTCTCCTGGAGCCCCTTGAGGGACTTGAAGGGGCTCCAAGGTCTCTGTGGAGCCTTCTCTCAGCTGCCCTTCCCAGCAGAGGGGCCCCAGCTCTCCCAGCATCTCTGTGGCCTCCTCTGGTCCTGCTCCAAGACCTCCGTGTCCTTCTGATGTCCCCAGAGACAGGGGACATCTCCCCAGAGCAGGCAGAATCCCCCCGCCTTCACCCTGCTGGGGACCCAGCCCAGGTTGCCAGGGGCTTTCTGGCTGTTTTGAAGGAGATGAGTAGCTGAAGAGCATCTCACTGAAGACTTGACTCCAGGAAGGTTGGTACCTTCTTCATCCCACAGAACCCAGGTGAGAGTAGCCTCCAGCTGCAGGAGGCCCAAATCTGGAATAAAATAAAAGCCGGACACTTTATGTGACAAACCCCAACATTTTGGATAGGGACAAAAAAAGCAAGCAGAGGAAGCAAGAGCTTAATCACCTCAATCTGGAGATGGCTTCATTATCGTGGCTCTCCTGGAAAACATCCTTTCAAGGGGCAGACAAAAGGAACTGAGTCTAATCAGGAGGCAGTGTGTCGAGCAGTGTTTCCCACACAAACAGCATCTTCAGAGATGAAAGAACAATTAAGCAAACAAAGGCCCGGCAATTCTTCCAACTGATAAAGAGTCCAACAATAGATATTTACCCACTAATGAACACAAAAAACAGCTGCGAATGGAATCCTAATGAGGAGTGAGGAAGTGAAATCCTGGTCCAGCATTTCACCTCGGGAATGTTTGGTGCTCGGCAGCTTCTGGAACCAAGAATTCTTCTGGCTGGTCCCCTTGGGTGCCTCCGGAATAACGGAGCAACATTCCATAGGGTGATAAAGAAGGGGGGGAGAGAAGTACTCCGAATTACAGCTGTCTCCTTTACACCCAAATATTACAACCCCTCGCTGAGAAAATTAGTTGCCGTATAATTAACTCAGAATTATATTGGCAATAAATATGTAATTATATTTGTACTAGGACGGGCGGCTGGCGATTACAAATGGCATTTAGCAAAATAAATGAACCAGCAAAAAGTCCACGGGCATCCCACAAAATGCTGGTTAGCTTTTTTTTTTTTTTTTTTTTTAAAAAAAAATGGATTTAGCAGAAGAAATTAAAGCCATGAAGACATCCCTGCAGCTGGAGGGGGGAGAGACACTCCCGCTCTGCCCACCCCCGAGGGGATGGCACGTCCTGTGCATCCTCCAGTAATTTGGAATCTGAGCGGGAGCCTCATGTCGTTTGGGCAGCGGCAGAGCCCTTGTGACCGGTGTCACCGTGACACCGAGCACCGTGCTGGCACCTGGACCAGGCTGCCAGGAGTTCACGATCCGGGGGACGAGGCAGGGCTGTCGTCCTCCCTTTAAAAAAGCAGGATCCTGAGGGATCAGGGGATGGAGAAAAGTGGTTTCCTGAGGGAGATGGAGAAAAGGGCAAGAAAATGGATCAGGTGTGTGAGAAAAGCTTTCCCACCAGAGACCAGGGCTCTGCTGGGCTACACCCCCTCCTTTAACCCCCCTCTGTTTCATGGGTTATTCCTCACTGCCAGCTAATTAAGGAGCTGAACCTGCTCTGAACCCATAAGGTGCCACATCTTACAGCTCTGGGAGCCTTTGCCCGGGATTCAACCTGTCACTGAGCCCATTTTTCCCAGCAGGAACAAGGACCTGTCCTTCCCCAGGTGGCCCGGCGCGGAGGTGATGCTCTGAGTGCTGAAAGCTTTTAGGGGGAGCTTGGTTCCAAGCCTCACCGGCCTCTCCTTGCTTTCAACCCCTCCTTTTGAAGGCAAAAGCTTTCTGGGAAGCAATTCCCCTGGTGCCGGTGAAAAATACGCTTTCATCTGACAAATGCCAGCCCCATCCATCCTGCTCTGTCACGAGCTCAGGACAGGAGAGGATGGATTGAGAGAGGTCTCCCCAGCCCCAGCCCCCTCTCTGCAATTCATGCTGCTTCTCTGTTTTGCTTTCAGCAGATTCCAGGTATCTGAGGGATGCTTGTGGGAAAAATAATGTATGCACACACACGTGCATAAAGGGAATGCAGTGGGGAAGGGGATTGAACATCCAGGCTGCTCTGAGAGACTGCAGCGACTCTAATAAATAATATACACATAAACCAAAGAGTTCTCACCCCAAAGAGCTCAGGGTTTTAATTCCAGGATGTCTTAGAGGTAAGACAGGAGTGGAGGCTGCGTGTGTGTGTGTGTGTGTGTGTGTGCAAACACTGCATGGCATGCCAGCCCCTTTCCTATTCAACAGAGGGAGAGAGAGAGAGAGAGGAGTTTAGGTTTAAACGGATCAGCTGCAGGCTGACAACTTAAATATAGGTTTGTTAAAAAAAAAAACCACCTACAAAACAACCCTGAACAAGAAGGTGTCTGTGGAGGGAGCGAGCGCTGCCTCCGAACATCTGCCTGGGAAGCTCTGGCAGTTGGGGAGGTGAACGCCACCGTTGGGATAAGAGACTGGAAAAAGGCTCAAGGTGATGGAGCCCAGGTGAAGGGGATGCTGCAGGCAGCAGCATTTCCTCCCTCACAGGCAAAACCATCCCCTGCGGCACCAAAGTAAGAGGGTCCAGAGCTCAGCAATGCCAGAAATCTGGTTTTTAGCTCCTTTCCTTGGGGAAAATTGGGTCTGTGCTCACCCCTGCTCTTTGCTTCAAGGGTTGCAGCTCCCTGCTGGTTTCGGAGAAGGGAACAACAAGGGTTTTCAGCTGCTCCTGCTTTTCCCTGCCCCTCCAGTCACCAGGAGCAGAGAACCAGTCTAGAGTCACCTCTGCCACCAGGAGCAGAGCATCAGTCACCCTCCAAGATGCCAAACCAGGCTCTCCCATCACCAGGGTTCACCCCTTATCTCCAGCAACCAACTGTGACAGAGCAGTCACCCCAAAACCAAGCCAGGTGGGTGAAGGGCTGGGAAGCAGCCCTGAGGGGAAGGGTTTGGGGGTGCCCAGGGGTGAAAAGCCCTGAAAGTCCCAGCAACCTGGGCTGCATCCCCAGCAGCGGGGCCAACAGGGCAAGAGGGGGGATTCTGCCCCTCTGAGGAGATACCCCCCACCTTCCAGTGCTTCCTCCATCTCTGGGGACATCAGAAGGACACGGCGGTATTAGAACAGGAACAGAGGAGGCCACAGAGATGCTGGGAGGGCTAGAGCCCCTCTGCTGGGAAGGGGGGGGGTTCAGCCTGGAGAAGAGAAGGCTCTGAGGAGACCTTGGAGCCCCTTCCAGTCCCTCAAGGGGCTCCAGGAGAGATGGGGAGGGAGCAGGGATCAGGGAGGGGAGCCATGGGACCAGGGGGAAGGGTTTGAAGGTGAAAGAATGAAGATTTAGGTGAGACTTATGGAGAAATTGTTCCCTCTGAGGGTGGTGAGAGCCTGGCCCAGGTTGCCCAGAGAAGCTGTGGCTGCCCCATCCCTGGAGGGGTTCAAGGCCAAGGTTGGAGGGGGCTTGGAGCCACCTGGGTCTGGTGGGAGGTGTCCCTGCCAGGGGTGGGACTCATGGGGACTTTAAGTCCCTTCCCACACAAACCCCTCTGTGTTTGTACCCCCCCATAAAAACATCTCTGGTGCCCCAGCTCAGCCTTGAGCCAGCCAAAAGCTCAGGAAAGAACCTGCTGTTTCACTGTTTGGGGCCTACATCCATATCGGGGGGGAGGGGGAAGGGGCGGGGGGGGCACAGTACACCCCCCTCTCTATCCCTGTGAGGGGAAGGATCCCTCTCAACTCCCCCCAGCACATCAGACAACCAGCTCCTGCTGTCATGGCAGCTAATTTTAGAGCTTATTTATTAACATTTTAACACGAAAACGTGCATGAAATACTCCCCGGGTGTGACGAGGCATTTTTATGGCAAGGGAAGCCTTAAATATTTAAGAGGCATTTTGCAGGCTCAGTGGCAGGAGGCGTTTGTGTCTGACTCACAGCCCAACGCCAGGATTTGAGCTCAGCTCAGCCCCTGCTGCAGCTTTTCCCCTCCAGCCCCCATCCTTGGGGTGCTGCTTGGAGGTGGAAATGGGGGTCAACCTCCCTCCCATTCCACAGAGGGGAGTGAAACGAGGAGATGCTCCTCTGTAGGAAAGTCTTTCTTCTCCTCTGTGATCGCAGGAGAAAAGTGCCTTCCCCTCTCTGTCCTTTGTCCCCCTCCCTCCCCCAATTTAACCCCGAAACCAGAGACAAAGCCCCATGGTTGGTTCCCCACCCAAGGGACAAACTGCCTTTAGATGACCAGAGGCAGTGGCCAATTTTTCTTTATTCCACATCTCAAGATCATGGACACTCCAACAGCGGCTGGAAGGGACACACAGCTTCACAAAACCCTGGATGACCCCCCCCCTCCCCCTTCCTAGCAGGATCCCCACTTTTCTGAGTGGGGACAACAGGCTGTAAAGCCCCTTTAGAATGAGAACAACCTTCCCACAGATCAGAGTCAACCAGTCCCATCTTCTGCTGTGTTGGGAGAACAATTTGTAACTAAAGCCACAGGATTAAGGAGGTGTCAAGAGGAGTTTTTAAGACCATTTCAGAGCTGAGCCTCTCAAACTGCAGCCAGAGAGAAGGTAAGGTCTGGTCCAGGCACAATTTGGGGCTCCCCACACTTTTTTAAGCCAAGTTTGGGGAGATAACATCCCTAATCTCACCAGCATTGGAGCCCCAAGATGAACTGCGAGGATACAGTGATGGCAAGTGGTTTTGTGGTCAAGCAGCTGCTGGTTCGCTGGAGGAGGAGCTTCCAAACATCTCCTGGGAGGCGTAGGTCAGGTAGAGAAAGCCATCCTCGTCCTTGTTGTCCTGGTACAGCTCCTGCATGGTCACAGCCATGTTTGGCAGCCCTTTGTTGTTCACCAGCAGGTAGAAGGTCTGGGAGGAGGCCAGGCAGAGCCGTGTCCTGCCATGAAGAAGGTGAAGATGACACAGGGGTGAGTATTGCCCAGTATCAGGCAACGTGGTGACACCCTAAGGAGGGCCCATCCATGAGGACACGGTGCTTGTGGTCCCTCCCAGGGGGACTGAGCTGCATAGAATGGCTTGGGATGGAATTAACCTTTAAATACCATCCAGTTCCAACACCCTGCCCTGGGCAGGGACACCTCCCACTAGACCAGGTTGCTCAAAGCCCCATTCAACCTGGTCTTGAAGACTGGACTTTTGAGATAAAAGACAGTTTAACTGGTAAAGCCAAACCTGTGCACAGAAGCAGAGGAAAATACAGAATTAATTCGCTTCCTTCCAACAGCATGAAGATGTTTATCCAGTTTTATTGTTGAGCACAATGTTTTATGGGATCAGATGTCCCTCTGGTCAGTTTGGGCTTTTCTCCACACTGAACAACCCCAGCTCCCTCAGTTGCTCCTCACAAGTTCTCCAAACTTTTCTCTTTAGGCTCCAGACCCCTCACCAGCTCCATTATCCTTCTTTGGGCTTACTCCAGCCCCTTTCTCATTATGATAGCCCAAAACTGGACACAACACTCACCAGTTCCAAGTCCAGATGGACAACCACTGCCCTGGTCCTGCTGGCCACACTCTTCCTAACACAGGCCATGCTGGTGCCTTACCTGGGTACACTTCATCCTCATCACCTCCCTCTGGTGCCCACTGGCATGAAGGTGGGTGCCAGGGCTGCTCCCCAAAACAACTTTAAGGACCAAACCCCAGCCACAAGATCTCACCTCCAACCATCTGGACTCTCTTGCCAGGAGATGCTGGTCCCTGGGAAGGATTTCCAGCAGAACCCAGAGCACAAAGGGTTTCAGCTCAACTGGAACAGTGCTGCTCCATGGCAGGGCTGCTAATCACTTCCCCACAATTAACCATTCGCAAGGGTGGAGAGATGCTGGCTATGAGGCACCCCCATGCACTGGCAAACAAATGTGCTTTGCTAATTGCAAAGGCTAATTGCATTAAGCTAAGCCTGAACACCTGCCCAACAAAAACACTTGCCCAGTGGAGCAGCCAAAGTGGCTTCCAAGCCAAGCTCTTTCACCAGCCCAGCTTCACCTAGACTGGATTTTCACACTGGTCCAGGGCTGTGGACCCCTTCCCTTGCCCCAAGCAAGCCCTGACACCACCCCCACCCCCCTCCCTTTGTCCACTTACCGCAGGGTGACAGCAAACTGGGACAGGGGCAGGTCCTGGGACACCAGAAACTTGGTCCTGTTCAAGGGGGGCAAGGTCTTCTCCTTCTGGTAGCGCTCCACAACCACCTGCAAGGGAGGAGAAGATGTTGGAGGGAGAGACAGGGACTGGGGGGGGGGGGTTGTGGAGGTGCCCAGAGAAGCAGAGCTCTAATCTGCAGAGTCAAGCCACAAAGACTCTCACAGCTTCACTTTCAGGTGGTCCCAGCCCTTACCGGGATCTTGTTGGGATACTTTATCCGGATCTCTGTCACTTCATGCATCCTGGTGGCTGTGGAAGAGAAAAGAAGGAGCAATAAGAGCTCATCATCACCACGTCTCCATTCTGCTGTTCCCCTCGTCCCCTGTAACATACCAAGGCTTTTCCTCTGCTTGAATGGGCGAGAGCTGTTCTCGCCTGGCTGCATCTTCTGGGTGACCAAGCAGGCAACTGGAGATGCAGGCAGGATCTAAGCCCTGCCCTGGGCAGCTGCTGCCTGTAGAGCCCCTAATAAAGGCCCCACCTGGGCTGAGGGAGGAGGAGCTGGGCTGCTCAGCAGGGTGCTGGGCTCTGCTGGGATGGGTGGTGCACAGATGGTTGGGTGGTGAATGGATGGATGGATGGATGGATGGATGGATGGATGGATGGATGGTTGAGTAGTGGACAGATGGTTGGGTAGTGGATGGATGGATGGATGGTTGGATAGTGGATGGATGCATAGATGGGTGGTGGATGGATGGATGGATGGATGGTTGGTTGAGTAGTGGACAGATGGTTGGGTAGTGGATGGATGGATGGTTGGGTAGTGGATGGATGGATGGATGGTTGGATAGTGGATGGATGCACAGATGGGTGGTGGATGG
>BJBW01005278.1:248022-299215 GCA_004320125.1 Scolopax mira | reverse complement strand
TATTATTAATTTTTTTAAAAAAATATGCCTGTGACTTACCTTGAAGTCTGTAGTTTTGTTGGTTTTCAATGTATGAATACAAAAAGGTATTTTTTATTTTTAATGATTCTTCAGAAATAACTGGTTTTTCCAGTTCTCATATATAAACACAGATTTAAAAATTTGCTCTCATATATTGTTGGTAGAGGCAGACTAGCTTTAGTTTCTTTGAGATGGATTCTTAACCTTTCAGATATCACTCAGCCATAGAGTA
Source organism: Scolopax mira (assembly GCA_004320125.1). Classification (NCBI taxonomy): domain Eukaryota; kingdom Metazoa; phylum Chordata; class Aves; order Charadriiformes; family Scolopacidae; genus Scolopax; species Scolopax mira. Next base: position 298,962 of record BJBW01005278.1, on the reverse strand, counting down.
AAGAGAAATAACAACACTGGGGACTTGTCAGCTTCTCCATGGCTTTGAATATCCTTTTCTTTCTGATCATCAGGAAATGGCAATCGGTCCATTTTATTGTCATGAAGGTTATTCTGTCTTCTGTCTGCACGTGTTGCATGCCTTTGCAATGACAATAGCAATTATATTTGTGGAACAGAAACATTAAGAAAGCAATGTTTACTGTGTCTGTGTAAGAGATTTAAAAAATCACTCAAAAAAGCTGAAGACAGAAGGGACACTTCTGCTGTGGCATCAGCCACCTCTTCAATTAATGCCATCACATGTTTTGCCAAGTGAACTTAACTCTTTGCTGAACCTGGCCACAACCTCTGGGTCTCCCCAGCTCGCCTGGCTTGGGCACGGTTGGACCGAGGCCGGGCTGGTGAGGCTCTGTCCTGCCCTGCACTGGCGTATCCTCAGCTCCCCACTCCCCAGCCCTCGGGTAGCAGCTGGCTCATGCAGGACCCTGAAAGTAGGCTTTTAGTTGATGCTGTTTGTCTTTTATTCTTCCACCTTTCCTTGCCCATAAACACAACAGTTTTACTCAAGGGAAGTTTCTGCAGAGTGCCTTTCACATTTTCTTTGCATATCTCCTGCTACTGTGTGAAACAAAGTGTCAGTTATCTATTTTATGTGAGTCCATACCCATTCCTCTTCTCTGGCTGGATTCATGAATGGAAAAGGAAAAATATTTCTCTCTCACGGTGTCATGTAAGAGGAAAGGCTGCTTACACGGTCTTTCCCAATTGTGCCCTGGGGCAAAAGCCAGACAAACTCAGGTTCTATTTTAATAAGGCTTACTTCAGTTTTCTATTATGAAGTTGTGTCATCATCACTAATTAATCAAATTTGATCCTGGGAACACTTTGATGGTTTGGGGGTAAATAGATTAAGAAAGTATAAAAGAAGATTTGGCTTCCTAAATAAAAGTGTAAAGCTTAAGCTATAGTAGCAGATTTATTGTCTCCCTAGTTATATGAGTCTTACTTTCTCTAATGACTTGAAAAAGAAGAAATGAATGAGCCAAATTACTTGAGGGGAGATTGCATGGGCCATACAGCTTTCTGAGTTCTAAGATCTCCAGGGGTCCCTTCCAACCTTAATTATTCCATGACTGTATAAACAAAGGGGAAAAGTGTACCCTCTACGTCAGAAGCGAAGCCCCCATTCTTTCTTGGGAAAGTTGAGTATTAAGAGAAGTTTTCATCAGGAAGATGTCTGATGTATCTAAAAAACATATCCATACCTATTGCTTGGAAGATGTCTTCCAATTCAAGTACAACTTGGGATCTAGAAGGAAAACAGCTGCCCCCTCAATCTCCAGTACAGGATTAACAAAGCATAATTCTTTGCTTCATCAAAACATGATGAAACACGAAATTAATCTGATTATGGTGTTCTGGTAATTTAGATGCTTTGAAGAATGGAGGCTGTCCCTATTGTGACTTCTCTGCGTTTTTGTATTCCTACTTTGTGTAATGAAATGCCAATATTTTATTCAATGGTACATTTACTTAGTTATAGGTTATAGGTTAGGTTATAGGTTAGTTATAGGTTATATATGGAACAATTTTACTTCTGCAATTTTAAGCATGATTCAAGGCCAATAAGAATACATGTAGACAGAGCAAAATTTTTGCAAATCACTCTAGTCTTTTCCTAAATAAATATGTGTTCACTTAACAGTTTTTATTAATGTTTATAATTGATTAGTGAGTTCTGCTCTCTTTTCATAATATCTTTAATATACCTTTCTGATTAGCATAATTGACAATGAAATGGGGTGGACAATTGATCATCAGGTGGTGAGAGTGACTTGTATTGTGTCATTTTATTTTGTATATCCTTTTGCCATTCTTACTCTTTTCTGTTACTGTTCTATTAAACTGTCTTTATCCTAACCCCCAATTATTTTTTTTTAATTTCCGCTCCTTTTCTCCCTACCCTATAAGAAGGGAGTAGCAGGGAGTGAGCAAGCAGCTGCATGGTCCTATTTGCTGTCTGGGGTTAAACCACAACAAAGATGTTTGCTTTAGATCTGCATATTTGAAATTTCATTTTCATTTAAAAAGGCCCTATAAACTCTGTGTATATTCTTTAAAGCATTATCATATAAGGCAGTTACAATAAGGGATAGCTTGGGGGAATCACCTAAGAACATAAACCACTGAAGGAAATTTCTGGATTATCCTATGAAAGTCAACATCTTGGAGAAATCTAAAGGCTGGAATCTAAAGGTATTTTTGAGCTCAACAGATTTTGTGCAGAAACAGAGAAGGTAATGTGTTTGTAAGATGTATGTCTATTTCCCTGTTCCTCAGCATTTCAACAAAGAAAGCAAGGGAAGAAATGAGCTTCTCCCTTTTCGCGTTGTGGTTAGGGAAGACATCTATGAATTAATCTTTTAAGAAGCACAACAAATCCACATCCAAGCATCCAGCAAGCTCTGCTGGACTGGTATGGAGCAGAGAGGGTTGTGTTGTTACCTGTTCTCTTTCCTGTGTGTATACCTGTAGCTTTCTATTTATTTCCAGCCTGTTTCCCCTCCCTATAGTTTTTATTTCCAGTCCTTCAGATCCAACCTGGAGACTTGAGTAGTTTGTAGTTGGCTGGAGCAGAGGTAGGAAGCACTCTGTTCCTCTTTATACCTTTGTATGGTTGTACAGAAAAGACCTTAGTCTCTAAGACTTTCAGAGAAAATCAAAGTCTTAACCAGAATATTTCTAACTATCATCCTTGAAAAGAGACTACAGTTGAACTCCCTGTGGCAGGAACTACCTCTTAGAATGCATATTCATCCTTCACTGGAGTTTTCTTGCACATAATTTGCAACACAACAGCAGCAAAGGGATAAAAAAAATCCCTGGGGACTGGTACAGAGAAGCAAAGAGAAAATTCACTGTTTTCAGATTTGGATGTATTAATAAGATGTTAAAAATATGGGGTTAGTCTGCACATATTGGAGGCCAGAAGCATTTTATATGAGGCACTATGCTAAGATTAAGGCTTCCTATTTGTGTATGTTTGTTTAAAACTCAATACTCTCCTCCTCCCTACCTATGTGCTTTCATTTGGAAAGGATAATGCGCTTTCATAATGCCTGATGTTGTAAATTTCAAATATGCAGAGCAAGAATTCAATCCTCTTGACAGTCAGGACTGAGAGCATGTGTACACCTTCTGAAAAATCAGCTATTGCTGTAGAGAATATAAGTATGGCTGCTGATTTTCCGAGATATGCACCATCGTGCACCCTTGAGAATGGTAAAACCTTTCCTGCATAAAAGCAGCAACTACATTTACAAAAAGCTGCACATGCCAACCGTGTCAAGCATCTTCACAGTAAAGACTCCCCAAGATAACGCCTGCTTGATAGAGAGCTAAATTACATTATGTAAATTGCATGCAAATATATGCACCGCATACAATAATTAAAACCTTCTTTAATACATATTTGCAAAATACAATCCTTTATGGCCCACAAGGTTATAATCTACGTTTTTTAAATGAATGGTGCAAAACCTCTGAAAATTCACACAAAAGTAAATGATAATCATTTGAAGAGTAACGACCTATCATTTATCAACTGAAATTCTTTACAGTGTCACTCATTCAAAAAAATCCACTGGTTCACTAAATAAAAATTGGAAGTCCTGAACAACAATTTGTGCTTGCATAAAATGTAAGAATTAATGTGCTACTGGGACTGTGTGCCTTCAGTGTGTGCCTTCAGTAATCATGGATGGAAGTGAAAAATTGTGTATGCAATGTTATGAAACAGAACCTAGCAAGAACGGAAAATTTATTAAGAAATACTACAAGCCACTTGCAGAAAGTGGCCTTGGGGATTATTTTTAAACTTCATCTTTTAATTTCTCTCAGAAAATAACACCTCCTGTAGAACATTAGAGTTCAAACCATGATGGGTCAAAGTAGCTGTCTCAAAGGGAGCAGGGTTAACCGACAAATCGTTCTGCTCTTTTTCTTAGCCATACTGGTCATTTCTAGAGATGTCCAGCCCAAGTCCTGACCAGGGTTGACATGCTCTTCAGTCTATAGTCCATGGCAGGATTACAACCCACAGTGGCATAGTAGCACTGCGTGAGTTATGAGTCTAAAATCAGTAACTGCAGAGTCTGGCACCACATGCTCCTCTTGTACCTTCCCTGTGTGTGGGAGATTGTCAAGGCAGCAACCGTCTCTCTCCCTCTTATTTTCCATTGCCCTCCCAAAAGGAGTTTCACTGATTTTCTCCTGCTTCTTCCAGTTTGCAGAGCTTCTGTTTCCATCATGCTTCCACCTGATTTGAGCCAGGACTGACCTATGAATGAGGCCAAAAACTAGGAGAAATCTAAAGGCTAGAATTCAAGGTACATTTGAGCCCAGTACAGTTTGTAGGGAAAGGGAACAGGTACGAATCTCACAGTACCTTGTTATGCCTACATCCTTTTTTTTTTTTTTTTCTTTCAGCTGGCAAGATTTAATGAATTTGATTCTTGTGGTTTTAAGGGGATCTGTCAGTGCTCAGCAAGCCTCAGGTCATAGCATGACAGTATACAGCCTTTTAGCCTGTTCTTGGCAGCAGTGAGCTACAGGCTTGTCTGTAGCCATGGGACTAGATTGGCAGGATTTGTCACACAAGTAAAAGTAAAACTATGCTTTTTAAGAATTTATGGTTTGGCACCATGAGGAAAGCTCCCCCACCTTTCAACGCAAGTACATAGTACTGATGAATTAACAGAGTGAATGAGTGCAAAACTGCCTTCTTTTCTCATGTTTGAAATAACGCTCCTTAACAGTAACAATCAGCACCTTTAAACTGACATTGGTGACCACTGGGATTGACTGATCATGCATAAGCCTAAAGAGGAAAGTCACTTTGCCATTTGCTGACTTGTGAATGTAAGACAGTTTCAATTTTCTTTATATGGCATCTTCTGTTTGAGTCATGTGTTACACAGACATTGAATATCTTTAGTAGAGCTCCTTATTGCCAGAGAATAGGTCCATCCTCCTTCCCAATTTTTTCTTTACAGTATGTCAGGTTAGTGAAATAAAGAATTTATTTGAAAGCCTGCTCCCAGAAGAGAGTAAATAAATAGCCAGCTTCAGTACTGTTTGCAAATTACTCTGGGCCTGATTCTGCCACCTGTGCTCATATTAAGTAGCAACACTGATTTTTTTTGGTGGAGCTGCCTGTGAAATTATTCCACCTGCCACACTGGTACTTTCCGGGTGGCTCTGGGTTTCCACCCGTTCTGCCAGGAAAGCAGGCAGGAGGCCGTCACAGCCCTTCGACTCCTGCACCAGGCAGCAGAACCCGTGCTGGATTTTCCAGTGGGATGCTGTCAGAAAAGACTTTCATAAAAAGAGAAAATTGAATTTGCAGGCTTCCAGATCTGACAGTCTCTGGAAATCCAGGGCACTGGCATTTGTCAGAATCGAATAACAAATTATTTAAACTCCACTTATCACTATTTAAAGGTTTATAGCATTTTTAAATGCCTCTAAATAAGCAAGGTCTGATCACCACACAGAAAGATGGCTTTGCAAAAAGCACTTTCCAAATAAAATGTTCAGCCTTTTATTTATATAATCCAACATATAATAATTGTTCTCCAAAATAAAGATATTGACATATATAACAAAATGGCACGGTGCTTTATTGAATGTTGAATTCTTTGAGTGTCCTCATATTTAAATCTATTAGAAGTTTAAGATAACATCAGGCCAGCTAGCAGCCTTGAGAGCAATGGTAAAAAGGCATTCAGAAAGGTGCTCTGCGAGGATGTATATTGATGTGACAAGGAAAGTATATTGACATGGGCTTTAGTTTTGTGGAAAGGAGAGAAAGCCTAGAATATAGACTGTGATCCTTTTGTGTGACAATTTTGGTCAGCTGGGGCCCTGCTACCCTACGTGACTGGGGTATCTGCAGGGAATCTCTGTGAAGCTTGAAAGTTTGAAACTAACGTTTCCAAGTTACATAGATATAGCTACATGTAACGTTGTTTTCAAACTAGGTAAAAATATCCGCTAGCATAGGAACAGAACCTGTCCAAGAAAAAAAAAAAAGATGAAAAATATTTTTAGTACGATTGATATATTTGATTTTATAATGACAAGAATATCTGCTGTAGGCAGAAGGATTATTATAAAAAGAATTAATTTAGTACTTGTAATGGGCTTTTTACTCTTAATTTCTTTCGTATATTTTATGACTTGGCCAATGCAGAATAAAAAAGTCTCATCATGAATGCAGACTTCTTAAGAACCTTGGCTAGTGAAAAGGGAGTTGGCAAAGCTTCCCACGATGCAGCACTTCAGACAAAGGAGTGTAAATCAGTTGTCCTCTACAGCTTTGGTCCATCAAATGAAGCCTTATAAGGGTGCAGGGATCAAATTGCCAGTCAGTGTCCATGGCTGATAAACGTATTTCATTTTGTTTACCTGTGAAAGGATGCTTCCTCCTACAATAATCCCAGGGCAAGTAGTCTTCTTAAACAACAGTATGTTTTCTTTCAGTGTGTTTGCTTATTTGGAAAAAACATCTGGAATAGTAATGCTCTGAGTGCTGTGCAGAGCAGAGCTGCTGCTGCATAGTTTAAGAGTTAAGTCCTGAGGAGATGAAAATAGAAAGCCTGATTGCTGGTTGTCTCATCAGCCCTTGTGAAAAGCAGCTGACAGTGTTCATGTTTGGAAGAGGAGAGGAAATTGGAAATCCATTACATTTCTCCTGGTATTTCAGTCACAGGAATATATGTGACTGCAGTTCAGAAAGTACAGAGAGGCTAAGATGCTGAAGCCACAATTCCGAAATATCTGTTGTCACACATTAGCAGAATAGTAAAGTGATTGAGAAAAAAATAGCTTTGTTTCTTCAAAGTCGCTCTGGGAAATAAGACTTCTGAAGCCAGGTGGGGTAGCTCTGGGCTTTTTCCCTTTCTGCTGTTTGTGACCGAATGCTGAAATTTGGATCTGGCATCATGAATGTCAGGAACCGGACTGGGATTTGGAGTGAGAGTAGCTTGCAGAACAGCAGTGACCACTTTGAGATTGTGATAAACAACACAAAACTATAACAAAAACAGTTGGTTCTTTCTCTCCTAAGAGTGAACACAGTGATTGCTGGTTTGACACCCTCATGCTTGTCCCTCCGTCACTGTTTCTGTCTTCATGTTTTAAACCCCCTCAGGGGGCTTCAGATCAACTATTGCACAAGATACTGGCACGTTTCAAGGCCAGAAAGTCATATAAATTACAATGGACACTCATCGGGGAAGGAAGTTTGGGTGATGGATATTGAATGGATCCTGAAGTCTGCAGTAAAGGTGCACAGAAAGATGGTTAGTAGGTAGAAAGTACTTGATTCTGACAACAAAAGAATAGTATGTGCCGTCTTTTTTAATGAGATGTCATTTTTCTGTTGAGTCAGCTACTGGTCTTTTGATTCTGTCACTAACATGCACACTGTTATCTGGCCTCAGTATTGTGCTGTTGCACAGCATTAGAAATGTCATTGTCTTCTGGAACACCACTATCCATTTATTCCATTTATTCATATGGCACTAAGGATGCACATTTCCTAGACTCCTTTTTTCCTTTTTTTTTTTTTTTTTTAATATACACAGTAAAAAAGAGAATATAGGAAGAGATTATAACAAGATCTTAGGTTTCTGATAATCCTCCCACGACTGCTGGTATGGTTGAATGGCCCCCCTTAGGGCACCTTTCAGCACAGCCAGCCTGCAGCCACCAGGATGGCAGGGGTTCCCTAAGAGACCAGAGAACTCCTTTTTGCTTCCTTGACTTCACTGAAAGTAGAGCAAAGCTTCCATATGAACTTCAACACATATGAACTTTTTTCCCTGATTCCAGTGCTTTTTCTTCACATTTCACTGAACACAAAAGTGATCAGACAGATTTAACAATTTGAGGAAGCTGAAGAGAGAACAAAAAACATTTGGGGCCAGAAAGAGACAAAGAAACATTAGGTGACAATCTGTGTTCCAATTTAGGGGAACTTTTCCATCAGCTGCCCCCAGAGAACTTGAAATACGCTGTCTCTTGCGTTTGCAGAATGGCTCTGCTTTGTCTTCAGAGTGAATGTGGCGATTTTCCAAGCCAAACTTACAGGGGAGAGGAAATAAATCACTCTAATGTTTGGCTGGTAGGAATCCAAGCAGTAGAGAAACTACCTCCTTTCTAGAAAGTCTTGTAAAAAATGGCCCGATTTACTTAATGTTTTCGACTCACTAGTGTTTTTCTGCTTGAGTCTACAGTTTGCAAGCCATAAACATTGTGACAAATAATGAAGTAATCACGCAATTAGGACTCAATTAATTATACTGTAATAGTGACCTCTTGCTTGTTCTTCCTCCACAGAAGAAGAAATTAATATTGTGTCTTTTTCTCTCCTCCAGTACTAGTTTATGTCTTGAATTATATGAAATACAGAAAACTCGTTCTTCTGGTTTTACTCATGTAGTGTTCTCTAGACTGTGATTGTGAGGTGTGAGGCAGTCAGGGCACACAGTACATTTTACTGTTTGCCTTCAGCACATGTACAAGTAAGGAGTGGTGGGATGGCAGAGAGGGTGAGCTGTGGCTTCTTTCCCTCTACAAAACTCAAGGCAGTCCAGCAGGGCAGGGAGCAGGGATAGACAATGTGTTGCTTTTGAACTCTGTGTGCTCCTTCATCAATTCAAGAGCAGCTGTCAGGCCAAGGCTGTGACACGTGGTTATCATTCAGGCTATATGGGTACAGGGGCAGGACCTGAGTAACCCACATCACCGGCTGTGGGAAAGTGACTCAGTAGATGCTACCAGGTTCAGCCTGGTAGACAGAGTCACTTTGGGATACTGCATCATGCCCACCCCAGTTCCACAGTGGGACTCTTCAGCAATTGCTGTTTCCCTCCTGTGATTTACTCCCCGCGCCTCCCACTGCTCCCCTCTCCCACACCACATGTGAGATACAACATGCATACACGTGTGTCTCATGATGCCTGGCTATATGAAGACATTGGTCAGTGGTTTGTAAGCTCAGAAATATTGGCCAGTTCTACTGCAAGGCTTTGGCAAAAGGGGAAGCAAAGGAGAAATCCTGTCTCGAAGGTGGCCATGTAATACCTCTGAAAGTACAGCTTTATGGGTCCCTGGGCCTAGGTTGAAAGAAATTTCTTGATCATTGAGCTTCCAGATATCCCATGTCTGAAATAACTTCCTGTATTGGGTCTTGGGTCATGTGTCCCATATGGAAAACATTCAGTACATGGGTTTTCCTAGATTTCCATGCAGACCTGCCATTTCTTTCCAGGTGACTACAGCGCAGATGCAGCAATTTAAAATGAGTATCAGCTAAAGTAAGCAGCTGTTCAGTCTGGTGGCTGGAGAGCAAAGACTCACACATAGTCACTTTCCACCCATTTTACTAGGACTGTGACAGAGCTTGCTACTTCAAATCTTGTCTTTTCCATTGTGGAGTCCCAGGCTGACTGTCTCACGAATGCATTCAGTTGGTATGGTCCAACTCTCTTCTCAAGGCTGTGTGTAAGAGGCTTCTAACAAGGACCTTCTTTCAATCTTTCTGGAGCTCAGGACGCAAGGCTCTTTTGGGTGAAACAGAGACTTCCCTCTCAGGGCCCAATCACATTTTTCCTCTTGCGTTCTTTGCTTCTGGAAGTGCTTCATCTGTCTGCTTTTTCACTGCAGCAGCCCTGCTGATTTGATTTTGAGTGGATAGAGCTAGATCTGAGGTGTCAGAATAATCTATTTCTCTCATGACATGCCCAGCATATTAAAATGAAGCAAGGGCCAACTTACTTAAATTATGCCACAATGGCACTGTTCTTAGGGGACCCTAATAAGAAATGGAGAATGACAGTAAATCAATGGACTTCTTGTTAGAACAAGTAAACTAAAACTCAGATGCTAAGCCCAATGGACTTTGTTCAAACCTCTTAAAAAAGACTTTCCGTAAAATAATGTTGTCAAGAAAGAGTTTTATCTTCATGTACCTCTTATATGAATAAACAGAGAGGTAAAAGAGAACCCTATTGTTTGTTTAAAAAAATTAAAAAGAGAAAAAAAAAGGTATTATCACAAATCCCATGCAGTGCAAGAATTATGTGGGTTTTTTTCAGTTTAGTCAACTTTATTGAGTACTCTTTTTCCATTCTCTTTCAACACAATGAATTTCTCACTTTCTGTTTGATTTGAATTACTATTCTAGCTGTAAGACCAATCCATGCTGAGATCTCTTCTGCAAAACAGCCAGGATCCTGGCTCATTTCCCTTTCCATCGATATTAATTCTTTCAGTTTCCACCCCTTACAAGACAGCCTAAATAAGGCAGAATGTTTCCAGTCATAAAGATATCACACCAGAGGCTATGCCCAAAAGCCATTTCCAGAGGGACAAGTATAAATCCTCATCATTCTAGATGAGTTAATGAGGACTCTGCATGAAATCAGACTGCTCATTACAAGTTTCCATCATTGTGTTTCCTTTCTTCCCTCTCCGCCTGAATTTTAGACATACCTTTAGATTCTTCCTTAATTGCTTGCTTCTGAGAGTGCTGGCCTGCCTCTGGCTGGTTTCTTTCTCAAAACAAGCTTCCTGTCTTTGTGTAATAAATGGTCTTTTTGCCTCTTTTCAGTGATGGCTGGGCAGACAGAGATGAAGTAATTGAAGGTTACGAACCTGAAGCAAATGGAGGCATCACTATCAAACTGCAGTCTCCAGAGGTCCTGTCATTTGATGACTACTATCTGAAGCTGCGTCTGGACACCAACACCCGCAACCCCTGGTTTCCTGAGTTCTGGCAGCACAGATTTCAGTGCCGGATCCCAGGGCACCCACTAGAGAATCCCAACTTCCAGAAGAACTGCACAGGTAACCTGTCAACTATTTTCCTGTTTGAATACACTCTCTGGCAAAATATTGTCTTTGTATTTTTTTTATTTTATTTTTAAATGTATAAATCACTGGTGAAAAGTGCCAACCCCAAATTGAACAGATATAAGTCCCAACTCTGGTGGGACTATGTCTGGCATTGGTTGCACAGCCTCTTCTCAATTTAGTTCTGCTCTGTCATAGAGTGACTTGTTCCCTTTTTGTGCTTTAGGGCTATGTTGAGACTGACAAGAGTGATCAAGTTTGTAAGATGGCCTGTAAAAAATAACTCACCGTTAAATTGAAAAAAATTAGGAACAAATTTAAACTTCTTTTCTCCAAACCAGTTTTTTTGATCATCTGAATAATTAGAAATTTCACAGAAAGTATCGTGGCAGAAAACAAATTTTAAGGAAAACTGATGAGTCATAAAATTAGCCAATCATCTGCTTCACCCTTTCTTTTCTTCACCAATTAAAACAATTATAGTTTGTTTCCTCTATGTAGCACTCATATAGAAACATGTCGTCTTACAGACATAAGTAACTCTTGCCTCATAGCAAGAGAAGTGTATATGTGCATAGAAAGGTTTTCTCTTCCATGGCAGAATCTGAGAAAATATACTAAAATGTTTCAGTAAGATTAAATTTATTAGTAAATTGAGTGATAAGTGATCACTTTTCTGTAAAATACTTGCTGAATAATTTTTGCAAATATTTTGTTTGTAGTTTGTTTCATGTCTAGTCAAAAACGTATATTCTGATAGTAAGGAAATTACTCCGTTAGAAACAAAGTGAAGCCTGGCTTCCTATGGATTTGGATCCTATTCTTTATGTCTCCATCCCCTCTATCCCATAGCAGTAATCTCAGTTGGTCTTCATGTGATCCCTGAGCTGAATTCCCGTAGTGTTTCTAGTTTTTCCTTTCTCCATGAGCAACGCTTAACAATACCTTCCACATTACCTTTTGTTTTCCCCCCTGTTCTCTTATTAGCAGTTGAGACATGTCACCAACCATTAAAACTGGTCCGATGTGCTGGGTTGGCCCATCTGGGTGCTGAGGGGCTAATGGCAAGCCAGACGGGTTAAATAAATTTTGAGGTTATACTGATATTTTTCTTCAAAGGAGCCATTATCTTTGGACTCTAACAAAATGTTGATTTCTTATATATGTATATTTCATTGGTTTTGAGACTATTTCATCTCAGACAAATGAGTTAATGTAGGCCAACAAAGGCAGAAATTGCTAAGGAGATGTTGAATGATGGATGCACAGTGCAAATGCGTAGTCCTCTTTCTTAAGAAAAGTTTAAAGCAGCTGCTTTAAACATGGGTAGTTTGTTTTCCAGCCTCTGTTTGGTTATGAAACAAAAAAACTTTAGTTTGAACCAGCATAGTCATTCTTCATCTGCTGCATCAAAGGCAAATACCAGGTGGTGAGTTCAAAATGGTCACAATCGGCTACTTTGCACAAAATGTGTAGATGATTTTTCAGCCAATTGTTGCTGTAGACTCTAAAATTGTACTTAAGAAAAAAACAAGTTAAAAGAATTCATGGAAGAAAGCCCATAAGGGCTGGTTTATTGTAAAAAAGCACCCTACCCCAAAGTGGCTCAGTGCATCCCAGTGCTGAAGTCACTGGGCTTTGGAGAGCGTGCTGAAGAGGTACCATTACGTGCCTGTCTTGGTGTTCTCTGCTTCTCAGGGTGCCAGGTATCAGAGGCAGGAGCCACTACATTCTGGTAGTACTAATGAAACACAGAAACACTTGTCTATATTGGTAGACTCCGATAGTTAATAGTCACAATGCAAAAATCTTTCCCTCCTCTGAAAAGCTGTAAGTTTTTGCATGAAGCCTCAATATGTGTGATGCTTTTTAGGCTTTGGAGATGCACCATTGATAACGCTCAGGCTTATCACACACAACTGAGAGGCTCATAAATGTCTCAAATCACCAAAAGGGGAAGCATCTCAAGGAGTCTTTTCCTAACAATGACATACCTACAGAATCAAGACCTACATGAACCCCACAAGTCTGGGGGCAATAAATATTGTATTTATTTTTCTTTACCTGCACAGAGCTAACTGGTGACTGTGTGGCACGACCATAGCTTTCTGCACATGTATCTTTATCTGACCTTTCTGCACTTAAGTTAAGGATTTCACTTCAAAAGCTAACAGATTCACAACTTGCTGGTGGAGACTTTCTCCAAGGAGATCTAATACAACAGTGCCAAGAAACTGTCTTCTTCCACTTTTCAGGTTTGGAGACAGGCCTCTTCACAATCTCTCTGTAAAAAAGTAGGTCTGAATTGCCTCTTCCCTCCTTCCCAAAGTATCTGCATGCACAAATTTGAAGGAGGGAATCCATGCAGTTCAGTAAGTAGTTAGCACTGATATTTGAAATCTATTATAAAAGCACCAATAGACAAAGTTCTGACTTATTTATAGTACTATAAATTTAAGTACTTCAGTTACCACTGCATCACCCCAGAAAAACTATTGGCATTCAATACCAGAACGAAGAACCTTAACTCCATTATATTTAAGAACTTTTACTCTTACCTCACAATATTCCATCAATATTCCTGTAACTAAGTACAAAGGACCCTGAATTACAGAATAAGCTGAGTCCCCTGTGGTCCGACAAGGCCATGCATATCATTTACATGTGTTGTGACTGTGTCCTGATCTGTTCTGTATTCCAGAAGCATACTGCTACTCCTCTCTGAGAACAAAGAACAGCCATACTGTTGCATAGACAGAAACTGACTCAAAGGCAGTAGAATGCTCAAGTTTGTCTTCCATGTTTGAAAATTTAACATCTTGGGAAGCTATCTAATGAGAAAGAAGGCCAAGGACAAAGATATGTATGATATTTAGGGGAGAACAGTGTATTTGTATTTACTAAGCAGTGGGTTGCCTAGAAGCAAGCAGAAACAGAAAAAAAAAGACAGTGCTCTTCTCCAATGACCTTATTGAAAAAGATTCAAAATCCTTGGATTTATCCATTTTGAAAGGGAGATTAATTACAAAGTTTGTATTTGAGAATCTTCAATTACAGCCTGCCCAGTATAATTTGCTCATATACAACCTAATCACTTTGCTGAGTGATTTATTCAGAATTGCCACTGGAATGTGAAGTTCAATTTTAGCATTCATGTATAGGGAAGGACTTCTCAAGCAATTACAGCTGCTGTGTTTGCAATTTCTCACACCCTGCTACTGTTGAGTCAGCACTAGCCTGGGATTGCAGGCTCTCTACAAAGCAAGGGAAAGCCAGTTCCTAGAAATCCCCCTTCTCTGATGACAGGATTTACTGCCTGAATTCCTTCATTCAGTCCCCGAGAAAACTGACTTTGTCCTTCAGGGATTCCCTTGTTACACTGAGCTCTGGATGTACATGCATTATTTTGGGAAAAAAAGTCTTTCTGATCTAAGCAGTAGTGGAAGGAAACAAGTCCAAGTGTGTTCTACCCAGTGAAGTCTGTGAGATGCCTAGCAATTGGCCACATTTTCAGAATAGCTTATCGGGATGTACTAGGTATATATGGTAGTAGCATGGATTCTTGGGAAGATAAGACAATAATTGAGAGTTTTGCAGTGACTGCTCTTTTGGATCATCCCTTTCAAGAATTAAACAACTTGCTTTCCCACTTGGGTGGCAGCCAAAGGAGTGGGAGATACTTTTGACTCATTCTTTGCTAATGTTGTAGCCAAATGCCTCTCATAAGGGAACACCTCTCTCCTTTGCTAATGTTGTAGGAACACCTCTTTCCCTCTCTCTTTCTTTCTCTATCTCTCTCTGCTATAGGAGATACTCTTCCTCAAGACAGTAGGATTCAAGTCTAGAAATTTTCTTACATGTGGATGTATTGGATCTGGCTGGGATGGAGTTAACTTTTCCCAAGCAGCCCTCATAATGCTGCACTTTGTATTTGTAGCTAGAAAAGTCTTGAAAAGACACCAGTGTTTTGGCCACTGCTGACAGTGCTTGCACAGCACAGAGGCAGTCTCTCCAACCCCACATTCCCACACCCCCCCTGCAAAGGCCAGTAGGCTGGGAGTGGGCAAGAGGTTGGGAGGGGACATCACCAGGACAGCTAATCCAAACTGACCAAAGTTTCCCTACCATATGATGATGTGCTCAGCAATAATAGCTAAGAGAGAGAAAGAGAGGAGGGCATTCTTTATTAAGGCCTTTGTCTACCAAAGCAATCACTACATACCAAGGCCCTACTTCCCGGGAAGTGGCTGGACATCACTCAATGTTGGAGGTAGAAAGAAAACCTTTTTGTTCTCCTTTGCTTCTGTGTATGGTCTTTGTTCTTCTTCATTAAATTGCCTTTCTCTTGACCCATGAGTTTTTAATTTTATCTTCCTACTGAAGAGGGGGGAGTGAGGGAGTGGCTTGGTGGGCACCTGCCAGCCAGCCAAGGTCAACCCACCACAGTAGAGAAGAGATATTTATATATGACCATTCTCCTGTAGTTTCCTTGATCTCTAGCTGCCCAAACCCACTTCCAGTACAGAGTTCTTCTTCTTAAACTGTCCATGCCATGAAGGTACTTCCAATGTTTTCCTTGTAGTAGCTACATTCTTTAGAAAATAAAGCAAGGGCTACAGCTCTGCACAGACCCCTGACTCACTGTGAAGTTCAGAACTTCACAGCGTTTTTCATACCCTTCAGATGAAAAGTCAGAACAGAGCAGACCATTTTAACACTAACAGAAAAAAAAAAAAAAGTTTCTGAATTTGAGATACTAAGAATTTACCTAACTCAGGATGGACCTGACACTAAGTTCCCTTAGCAGACAACCTCAGGCACTGCCCCAAGCAAGTCACAACTTATCTCACTTCATCAAACAACTCAACCTTTTCCACATTTCAAAACTCATATGGAGATCGTATGCTGAGAGCAAGATTAGGAGATAAACTCTGTTTTCATGCAAGAGTTCAGATATCCTTCCAACAAATCCATGGGATGTTTTCTCCTTCCTGATCTGACAGAAATACCCTAAAAGGAAGTGTTTTTCTCCTACAACACTACAGTGACAAATATTTCTCTGCTGGACTTGGTGAGCCCGCATAGACCAAAATTAAATGCAAGTCACACTCACGCAGAAATGGTGTACAACTCAGTGCAGTGGTCTTACTGCTCTTTTACAGAATGCCTTATTCACCTCCTGATGGATAATACAAGGGCCGTAGTTTATGTAAACCGGGTGGGATGAGACTCCTCTGCACCACAAGAGACAGTTATGAAATTGGTTATGGAACTGATGCAAACATCAGATTATGCTCACAGCAGTTCATCTGCTGGGACAACAAAATACATTGGCAAGCAATCAGCACAGACATTTTTTCAACAGAGCAAAGTAGAAAAAAGTGGGCAATTCATGATTCATTCATCAGTTCAATTGATCTTTGAGGACAGGGATTATTTGTCAGTGAATATATTTGTGGCAGACAAGAACAAGAAATGGAGGGGGTTTTTGTTCCAAGGGAGGTCACAGTTCAGGTTCCCTGTAGGATGCTTACTCATACCTTGGTCATACCATAAAGATTGCTTTATCTGCTAGTTCCTGTCTCAGTCCAAGAGAACTGCAACCAACCAGTCTGAGTGTAGCCAGTCACAGAATCACAGAATCAGTCACTGTGGAAGGTAGATCAGGAAGACTGTAGTCCAAGCCCCTGCTCAAAGGAGGGTAAGCTATGCATTCAGACCAGGTTGCTCTGGGTTTTATTCTCTGGGGCCTTGAAAACCTCCAAGGATGGAGGTAGCACAGCATCTCTTGGCAACCTGTTCCACTGTTTGAATGTGAAAAAGTTTTGCCTCATATCCAGTCTGTACCTCTGTTATTTTAAGTTATGCCCATCATCTTTTATCCTCCCATTGTGCTTCACCATGCAAACCTGTTTCTCTCTTCTCAATAACCACCCTGTAGATATGAGGGGCTGTTGTAAGGTTCCTCTGCAGCCACCTCTTCTCCAAGCTGAACAAGACCAATTCCTTCAGCCTGTCCTCAAAGGGCATGGACTGCAGCTCTGGATCATCTTGATGTCCCTCTGCTTCAGCTTATCAGTGTTTTTCTGTATAGGGGATTCACAAACTGTATGCAGTGTTCTCAGGACTGCAAAGTAAAGGGTGGTGGCAGTGGGGAGGTGATGACATGCCACAGTCACTGACTGTACTATCAATGCAATCCAGGATGTCTTTTGCCTTCATTCCTGACAAGGACCTGTACGGCCACCAAATTTGGTGTCAAATTTGGTCCTAAGAAGTTGTATCTTTTCCCATCTTCTTTATGCCTTAGCAGACTTGCTCAGAAAGAGGACATAGCTTCCATCACACCTAAGTAGTCCTGAATGTCCATCGTAAGTCTTCATAGCATGTCTAATCATGGGCAGAACATAATTATGATAGCAGAAAAGAGCTTGTGAGGAAGATTGTTCTAGAAAAGGCATTTATGCTTTGGTACAAATAATGCAGTCATACTTCTTGAGAAAAAAATTGCAGGGAATATAGATTACTTTGTCACTGTAAAGAGCTTGAATCATTCACTTTGCTTGGTATAGACATAATCTGAAAAAGATGCGGAGCATGGTGCATAAGTGTTTTATATAGCACAGCAACACACGCAAAGAGCTGTGCAGTGTTACACAAACATACCAGTTCAAGCACAGAAGTATTATAGTTATGTCTGTGGGACATTATACCCAAGCTACTGAGTCAAATCATTCAACAAGCTTGACTTGTTTGCCTGTAATTAAGATTTCTCTTGCCAACACTATCACCTGCTCTTTTAAAAGTATCTGGTTTTATTTCATCTAGACATAGACAGAGTCCTTAGTGTTTTAGTGAGGTTGGTTTTATTCTGACATAGGATAATAACATCTTTTTAGAAAATCTACAGAGATTCTACTCATGCCTGCTGTGATGTTTGTTTTCCTGTATTGCGCTGTTAAGTTGTCCTTTATTGCACTTATTGCACCAGATAGGAAGACAGAAGACTGATGGCTGACCTATTCCCATCCTCAGACAGTTTTGTACTTGGCTAATGCATCTTTCGGACTACATCCAGTCCACTACTAATGTAGTTCAGAGCTTCTCTTAATCATGGATTTATTTCTCAAGATTTATCTTAGTTTTTATGAATTTATATGAGATAACATGGAGCCCTCATTTTTTTCATATCAGTGGACAAAGCACTCCAGACGTGTACTTGTTTTTTCCTACACTTTGCTGAAAGGATGAATGCATTTCCAGTGAGAGCTGATCTGAGTGGTTTTCAGAGAGTTTCAGGTTATGTTTTAAGTTGGATAAATTAGATACAGCAGACATTATTAGGGCTCATTCCGCTGTGGCAGAGGTGCTTGTAGGTTTTCTGAGAACATTCCTTTAAACTCAACATCTGCAAGGCTCCCCCATGGACCACCTGTTCCATGAGACTCTGCATCAGCAGAAGCATCTATAGTAGGAGCTACTTTCAGTACAACACTTCAGAAAAGTTGATTATAAGAGAATAGCCCTGAGGGCACACTCTGACAGATAAGTCACTGCTTGTATATCCCGTGTGGCATATAGGAGACATATTCATAAGATTTTGAAGAAGGAATCAAGCTATTGACATGCCATGATTCCTTCAAGACGTATTGTACCTTATTTATTCTGCGACTTGCCCTCTCTACCCCTGCTTTGGATTCCCATTATATATGTAGATCCTTGTATGAGAGAAGGAGCTGAGTCTTGTGTCACTTTCTTTGTCCTCACTATGAGGCAGGAGATCCTAGGATTCATCCCACAGAGATCAAAACTGATCTCAATTTCATGGGCATCTAGAATGAAGCCTACTAGGGACAGCCTGTCCAAAGGAACTCCAATTGCTGCACTTTTTAGTCAAGGCTTTTTTACAGCAGATAAGACATGACAGCTGTAGCCTCATTTTATTTCTCAAAGTTACAGACAGTTTATAAGGCTTAAAGAAGAGGAATATTAATAATGTTCTTATCTGTGATAAATCATATGAATTATTTGGAGAAAACTTTATCTATGGCCAGGTTTTTGTTCATTTTCTTCTTATTTCTGTGTTTGGAAGAAAGCAGTGACATTTGTCTAATATTTTATATTTCAAAAAATATTTTTAAACCAGGCTGTTAATCAAAATGATGTAACAAGAAATATTTTTCTTCTTTTGGGATCCATGAAAAAATGAGACCATCATCAAATAAAGGAAAAAACTGCTATGCACATACCTTTGTGAACAGCACAGAAGACAGTTTGCAGAATATACACATATTACAGCTGATATGCCAATTTTTTTTTCTGAATCTAATATTTACACCTACATTTTCCATTGTGGGTTTTCATAGTCAAAATTTATACTTCTGGGATTAAAACAATCCTCTGGTAGGTTGGTGACATTCAGCCTTCTCCATTACATGAGAAAAGGTGCATGGTGGTGCAAAGGTACAGGACACATGAATCACGGTCTCCTGTGTCTTCTCAGTGTTCCTGTCTCCTCTGCCTGGAGAGCAAGGCGGGTGCTCCTGTCTGCTCAGACTATCACAGGGGCTTTGAATTTGTATAAAGAGGAAAAAAGACACACAATTAAAATGAATTGATTTGTTCCTAGAGATCAATTGTTTGTGCAGGTCACACATCAGAACAATTAGCCTAGATATAAGATTTAGCCAAATCAGTAAGTAAACCAGATAAAATAACACAGGTAACTGATCTAAAACCAAAGCCAACTGCTTTCTGTCAGCACTCCTGCTCTTTTATTAGATCATATATTCCCTTTTCTCATTCACCTGGAGGTGGAAAGTTTTTAAATTCCACTTGAAGTTTTACAGGTTGTCATTACTGGCATCACTTCCTCATAAATACAAGTGCAAAGGAGATTCATAGGAGCCAACATGTAGACACAAACCCACACACTCACACATGTCTAGCTACAGCCCAGAGATACCCTTTGTGCACATGATACTTGCTTAAAAACACACAATAAAGTTCTTAAAATTAATGGATTCCTCTTAATAGATTTTGGGGAAGCAGTGGTGTAAAGAGCAATAAATTACAAGTCTGAGCAGTAAAACTTGAACCATACAAACCACAAACCTTCCTACTGAGAATGAGCTGTCATGGTGTCCATAGGAAGAAAGATTTGATGGAAGGTGTGTTCTCCAAAGAGTAGGGTTGCATACCTGCTTTTCCACTCATACTTGGAGGTTCTGGGGGAATGTAGAAGTCTGCTAGTGTGGAGGCAATTAGGGAAAAATAACAAAAGCAGCTACTGCAGCTAGGCTGGGCTGCTGGCTGAGACATAGAGGGCCGCTGCAGCACAGCCAAGATGATTTCCAAGGGCTTCCTTCAGCTCAAATTTTTGAGATTCATGTAATAGAAAGCAGCTTTGGAGGAAGCTGCAAGTTTGAATCTTTAATTTAGCTCTGGATTCAGACTCAGCCCTATAGAGTTGGAAGAACAGGGCTGTTTGTGCAAGTATTTCAGTACTTCAGCAATTTGGGTTAGGCTGGGCTGGATAGCCCTTTTTTTCCCCGGCATTATTATATCTGGCTACACCCAGGAAAAAAGGAGGTGTGCTAAAATGAATGTTTTTGTAATCCTGCTTCTGTTTTTCTGTTGAATTTAATATCTGAATAAAGATTAGAGCCATTTATTTTATCTTCTGATTTGCTTAGCTCTACTTTGCTACTAATCAGCGATGCATTGTCCTTATGCAGACGTCACTCAGAAGCTTCTAATTTTAGCTTCACTTTAAAATGAATCTTTTCTGTGATACTGTACTTGAACACAGCTCTGGGCATATGTCCAGATTAGGGGAAAATAAAGTGGATCTTTGTGATCTGTGCATTTGTGAGTAATGTATTGCATATTCCAAGGGTGGCCAGGGAATATTTGGATCCTCCTAGCAATCCTTTTAAAACTAAACTTAAAATAAAACAAAAACTGTGAGTGTGCTCTTTTAAATTATAACATGGCCCAACTAGGCTTTAGTTAGGGTAGCTGAGGCCCCTTTGATTCTTATCTCCAGAGCAGCTGCTGCAAACTGCCTTTGGCCCCAGGAAGGTGGAGGAGTCTCTGAGAGCTACTGTGCTGCTGCAGGGCTGGTCGTAGTCGGGACACACTGTGATTATCCATCTTGCACGTGTGAAATCCACCCCACTGGCATGGAACCATTTGGTTCCAGGAGGCTAGTCCTTCAAACAGAAGGTTTCTTGTGTGAGGATATGGTCTATATAAAAAAACCTCACAAAAAACACCAAACAAAAACCAAACCATAAAACCAACCGTAGACTTGGCAAAGGAGAAATTTGGAGGGAGTTACAGTTCTGCAGAACTGAGACACATTGATGTTTATATTGATTTATACTCTGTCAGCTAATGATGGTGTTCTTAATTCCACCATAACATTAAGTATATAAGTGAGGAAGAATTGGTTTGTTCTTTTCAAATAATAATAAGAGAAAAGGAAAACCAATAGTACTGGCTAGTGGTTGGTACACTGTCATGCAAGAACTCTGCAACCCATCTTAAATCAATACTGTTTTAAAGTATGATAAATATTAGATATCTTTCCTGACTGTTCTTCAGACTCATATAGAACCACTGGAATTTAAAACAGGTAAACACCATTAAGGCCAGCTAGTCTGTGCCTGCCAGCCACAGGGTGGCATCCTACCATGAGAGGACTACTTGGTCTGATGTTAACATGATATATTGACACATACCTTTGAATTCCCCGGGACCTCATGCTCATGCAGTCACAATCATGACTTCAGTGTTTACAAGTCTAGATCAACAGAAAGAGAAGAGTTTATGTGATTTGTTCTATTTACTATATCCATGCCAGATAGGAGCACAGATTTCCAGAAAGGATAGGTTAATGAATACGTATATTTTATTATTTTCATCATATTTTTCCCACTCTGATCTAAAGATTCTGACTAATGATTTTGGGTGTTGTCCTGGTGCTGAATATTTAATATATACTGAGCCTAGATTTCTGTTAACTTCTTTGCCCCATTCAGTGGTAATAAATTCTATGTTTAATATGAAGGTTGCTTATTTTCAACTCTGAAACAGCATTTTCCAATGAAGGTGCTCAAAATTAGGCTCCTGAAGTGCATGCTCTGAGACCTAGATAAATTGGCCTGATTTTTAAAGGTACTGATCTCCCATAATTCCCATGGAAGTCAACAGCATCTAGAGAAGTTCAGGTATTAATCAAGGCAATTAATTAGGTGCCTGAATATGTATTCAGGTTCCTAATTTAAGTATCTACAGTGGTTAATGTTCTGAAAGCTGCAGCACAATTTCAGAATTCTGTATCTTTCTTTCAGATAAAGTCTCAGACTCCACATGAAAAGCTTGACACTTGAAATTTAGTCAGTCCTTTTTACCGTGTTTTTCATTTTCCATCATTGTGTGTTATAGTAGGAAATCCGTAAGGGTATTTGACTCAACTTTTTTTTTTATTTTATTTTATTTCAAAGTGGAAAGTATGATTAAAGCTAGCCAAATAACATAAAAATCTGCAAATATTTCTTTAAATTTGTAAATCACTTTGATTGTAAGTATATTCATTCTTGTCTCATATAAGGGTAGCAGCAACTGCAACTCGTTATCTGCTAGACTTGTTCCAAATAACAGATCTGTTAAGAATAGTAGTTCTAAATATGTCTTTAATGGAGCATGCGAATAAGGCAGCAAGGTTACATAGTTACCTGAGGGAGAAGGGAAGATTGAAGTTCAGGTTTCCTTTCTTTATAATAGTTTTTCCACAGATGTTCAGGTCATATTGGAAATGGGTTCCGTAGAACCCTGTCCCTAGGCAGGCTGGGGTCAGGATCTGGCATGGCGCTGGAGGAAGCAAGAGAAGCAGGGCACGTCCAAGGTCTCTGCAATAATAACCAATCACATTAAAGTGGTGCCTGAGGATTTGGGAGCAGGGGCACTTATGGAACCCTGAAGAGTCTGAGACAGGCTCAGAGGTAGTTTATTGTTGGACTGGGAATGAAAGAAGAAGTGATAGGACATGCAGTAAGAGTAACGAATTGAATTGAATTGAATTGAATTGAATTGAATTGAATGGGACAGAAGAAAAGAAGAGAAAATAATTTTAAAAAAGACCCAATCAAAGTATAACTTGGGGTTAGATTGTGATGCCAGATCAGAGCATAGCCTCTGACCAGGGTCAGACAAAAGCAAAATCCTTTTCTATTCACCCTGTCTGTGAGTCTTCCATTAAAATAACTGTGCTGTTGCCTATGTCCTTTAAACATAAAAGTTGACCATACAAATGCCTTTGTCAGCATTGAATTTTAGTTGACTAATGAAATAATAAGATGGATTTCAAATGATATATCAGGATTTAAAATCAGTATCTTTGCTGATTACATGTACAAACCATTCAATCAATGAACAACGCAAAAATCAGCTGGTATGTTTTGTTCCTGTTTATAAGATGAAATATTCATTTCTAATTATAATAGGAGCTGAGAAATAATGTCTTGCTTCAAAAGTTAAATAATAGTTTTGAATAAATAATAGAACATGTTGTGGTCATTTTGCCAGCAGTTTGTACACAGTCCAGCTTTTAAGAAAAACAAATTAATCATAATAATTATTTGTCAAGCTCTCATAATAATTACTCTCTGCCTCTAAGAAAGACACTGGAATCACTTCAGATTATCATCTACGTTGCCTTTTTCTAGAATGAACATGTCATTTGATATTATGTCCTAACTATCTGAATTAATTTTTTTTAAGCCTAAGCTACTTCCAACTTAATGGATTCCCCAAGTTCAGAAATCACAAGCAGAATTTTATTAATCTCTTGTTTTAAGTCTTGAATACGTTCATTCATTACGTTTGGGTATTTGACCATAGGAACTAATAAGCTGCTGTCCTTCCATGCCAGATTCCTGGTCAGTTCCATGAATCTTCCAATAGGTGACTCACAGTATTTTATTTGGGGATGGATTTCCATAAACTAGAAGGGCCCAATATTGATTTTTTTTTTCTGATCATTAAGTAGGTTAAATATCTTTACAGCTTACTTTCTTCTTGATGGATGTATTGGAATGAGCTGCCCAGGGAAGTGGCTGAGGCACCATCCCTGGAGGTATTTGGAAGACGGGTTGACATAGTGCTTAGTGACATAGTTTAGTGATGATTTTTTTTTTTATCACAGTTAGGTTGATGGTTGGACTAGATGATGTTAAAGGTCCCTTACAACTTAGACAATTCTATTATTCTAATTAAAATGTGCATAGTGAAAGTCCATAATTTTACATGCATTATGGCAGTTGTAAGTATAGTCCCAGTTTGGCTCATGAATGCAGCCATGAAAAAGACAGCAAATAAATACAAAGTCATGTTTCTTTTCAAACTATCATGTTGCTTTTCAATCTTTTGAATTAACATTGAACTGTGTTTGCCTGTGAGTCCAAGCCACAGAAATTGATTTATCTCAAAGTGGAACAGTTATTTTCCTCATTGTTTTCCAGTCTATTAATTCCAAATGATAGGTATTAAGATAATAGCCAAAATGAGGCAATCTATAACCTTAAAATTTAACCTTCTTGTCAATTTTTCATAATATTGCTTCACTGTAGGATGTTCTGTGAATTATATTTTCCAAGCTAATCACATCGCAAGAACACATACAAACATTATGGGTGTGAATCTTTCTTTTTGTTTTTTTCTTTTTTACCCTGCTCTGAGCTATACTCTGTACATCCTTTAGTTTCTATTTCATTAAAACCCAGTCTTCACTGCAGAGCTATTTCATCATGATCATTCCACTAAAAGCTAGGAACAAAGAGAAGCTACACTAAAATTTCCTGCCAAGACTTTTAACAGCTTATAGCAGTGGATATGTACAGAAGATGTTTCAAACACCAGCTTGCAGGATTGCTTAGAGGAGAAAAAAGCTCAGTCAATCATCCCCATTGGGCTATAAACTCTAGTTTTTTCTTAGGTAAAATTCTTTACAAAAATTTTTAGCCCAGGGGGAAGAAACAGAAAGTCTTCAGGCCATAATGTCATCCCTTATCAAAGCTTTATTAGACTGATCAGCTTCTCTCAAGCCACCTGCTCTAAGTGTAGCTCTCCAGACCTGCATTTAACAGCATGTGCCATATGCATTAACTTGTAGGGAAAGTTCTCTGCCTGTTATCCAGTTTCCTACTCATTTTCCTGTTGCTATGAATAATTGCTGTGGACCTGTATCCTTGCAACTTTTCAACTCTGTGATCAGTTTCTTTCAGCTCTTACTGACAGGAATTACAAATGTGTGGGGGCAATCTGTGTAGGTTGCAAACCTGCGATGGTTCAGAGTTACACCTTGCTAGGGGCAGCCTAGTGAAAGAAGGGACAGCCCTCTCCTGGGGTGGCTGGCATGAAGACAGCTGTGCTGTTGGCTTGGCCCTTAGGTGGTATATTGTATTTCCCCTTGAGTTCTTTCTTTTACTGACAGCCAACGGAAGAAAGAAAGTATATGATGCAGATTTAGGGAGAAGGACTTCTTCTCCACCACAGGCCTGTTTTGCAGTCACCCGCCTTTCCAGTGATGCAGTGCTGGCAAAGCCATGCTGCCAGCTGCTGCAAAGGCCTTCAGCTTCTCTCTGGCCTCTTCCAAAGGAAAAGAGAGGCTGCAGCATTGCACATCAACTGGGAACATTTGTGAATGTATCATGTCTCACCCAGACGTGCTCTGCCTGCTCATCCCAGCACTGTCACGTACAGGCATCAGGCATGCCCTCTTTTGCATACACTTGAAGCTGCAGCCACCCTTTGGGAAATGACTGTCTTCTCGTCCCCTGCTTCACTGCTTTAGGTCACTAGAATGGAGAGGTGTGATAGAAACTCTCTCTGCTCTCTTGGGCACCGGCACATTTGACCACAGCTTTGTCATCTCCCCTAGTGTGAGTAGGAGTTACACACATTGTCACTTGATGTTTACATCTTAAATGTGCCTTTCCTGGAGTCATATAGTTGTGTGAGAGTCTGAATGTCCATGGGGAGAGGCAGAAGAGGCAGGGAGAGGAAGCGAGCTTCAGAGGGTCTGCTAAGCAAAGTTTGCAGACTGGAAAATACAGGAGCAGTTAGAGAATGGTTTCCTTTTGTTTTGTCCCCAAATTGCCTAGCGGATGGGCTGGACCTGCAAGTTCAGACTTGGCATGGGATTGGTAGCACTGCCTAGTCCCCTTTCTCCTGCCCAGTGCCTGGCAACTCCGAGACTTTCCTTGCATCTGATTAATGAGTGAGTCAGCAGCTTGTGCAGTCATTTCTCCTCATAACATTTCAGCTTCGCTGTGGCACTGTTGTATTTGTGTATGCCAGCCTCATTCCGGAGTCTTTGACACTAAGCTCTAAAAGCCCTAATGTGCTTACATAACATGATATGGAGAACCAAGAAAGTAAATTTAATTAAAATCTTTCCCTACTGCTTCTGACAGGGAGAGACAAAAGGAAGACACTTCTTTTTTTGAACACTGAAGAGTAATGTGTCATCCTCACAAAAACAGACAAGGAAACTAAAGAAACTGGTGGTGTACAATGTATCTAAAAAGGGGACTAATATTCTAAAATACAGATCTGAAAAGAAGAAGAACCTGTGTCTTAATGGCTGAATTAATGTTTTGATTTCCTTTGAGTTGACATCTTTGAATGTTGCCAAAAGTAAGTTAAAAAACCCAAAATCCTTTTAAATTCAAAATCAACTTTATTCCAGGAGAAGGTTCATTAGTTAGTTGACCAACTTTGCTAGTGAAAATAAATAACCCATTTCAAACAAATATTGCTGCAATCAGCATCCTGTTAATGCCTTTGTGTTGTAGTTTAGTCTCAGTAAGCAATTATGATCATCCAGCTGCTTGCTCACTTCCTCTGGTTGGGATGGAAGAGAGAATTGGAAGAGTAAAAGCAAGAAAACTTATGGGTTGAATAAAGACAATTTAATAGGTAAAGCAAAAGCTGCATGCAAAAGCAAAGCAAATCAAAGAACTCATTCACCACTTCCCATGGGCAGGCAGGTGTTCAGCCATATTCAGGAACACCACACAACATCTCCATCTCCATCACAAATAATGTTTACTCAGGAAGACAAATGCCATCACTCTGAATGTCCCACCTTTCCTTTGTTTTGCCCCAGCTTTATATGCCAAGCATGACGTCATATGGTATGGAATACTACTTTGGTCAGCTGGGGTCAGCTGTTCCAGCTGTATCTCCTCATGAATTTTTGTGCATTCCCTGTCTCCTTGCTGGCAGGGTGGTGTGAGGAGCAGAAAAAGCCTTGAGTGACTAGCAAGAACTAAAACCACCAGTGCACTCTCAACAGCATTTCTCATCCCAAATCCAATACATAGCACTACACCAGCTGTTAACAGGAAAGTTAACTCCATCCCAACTGAAATCATGACACCTAGATAGAAAATTCTATTGCAAATTTTTAAGCAGCTTCTGCTGAATGCCCAGCTTTTGAATTGCTTTCACTTCTCTCTGTACTTTTATGTAAGAAAGGAAGTACAGTAATCCCAATTAAAAAGCAACGTTCATCAGATGTAACAAAACTGTAGTCTGTGGGACACCCATAGATTTCCCTGGGCTCAGAAAGAAAATAGCAGGGTATCTCAACCGGTAACTGTAATTCTACCTTAGCTTTTCAGGGAAAAATACATCAAATATAATTGCGTGAATTGAATCTTTTTGCTTGGGGAAATAAAAACCATTTGAAGAATGAAAGCAAAACCTTTCTGATTTAATGACATTCTGAAAATGAAGTCTGCAACCCTGTGAACTCCATTTATTGCTTCATGAGTACTGTAAGATGTCAAATGTTTATCAGTGCGTCAAATCTGGTGTAGAAGGCACATAATGTAAGATATTCCCTCCTTTAGCTGCCCCGGTGAAAGCTCCGCTTCCTTTCCTCTTGCCAAAGGGCAGAGCAACTTGTAATTCTATAGAAAGTGCAGCATTATTTTCTATAGACAGTGATATGATGCTCAGGAGGCAGTTAAGGAAAGATCCCTTTTCTTAAACAATACATCCTTCTTCACCCTTACCTGACAAGTAGTGGAGCTTCATCTGGTCAAACAAATAGTTCACAAACAATGAGAATTGACTTACCTGTTTTATCTTGTGTCTTTTTGATAGCTCTTCTGCCATCCTCCCTGTAGGTCCATCTCTCATCTCTGTCAGTGTATTTAGCTGCCTCTTGCACTTGCTACAAAGATGCAGACATTAAAGTAGGAAATGAAGAGGTAACCATTCCACGTATGGGCACTTTTGTTTGAAAACAGTGTAATAACTTGTTTCCTGGGAGCAGAAGCCATACAAGAAACAATAATTTACCATGATGGGATTATTCATTGTAGGTTGAATAAAGTGTTTATTATGGTCTGTAATAATTTTTTCAGCTTATCGTTCTGTCTCATGAAAATTGCAAATCGTTTTTAAATTGAAATTGAAACAATGCCTCTTATTGCTTGTGGTCATACTAGCTTGCACATAGAGACAGAAAGGTCATTGAGAAAGCCCACAAGAGAAGCCTTCAGCCCTGATCCATAATTGCTTGGTCTGGTCATCAGGTAACATTTCCTGGCCTTTCCCTCTTAGGCAGTCAGCTACAGCTGGAATTGCCTGGAAAACAGGTAGTTACTTCTGAAAACACAACTTCAGAAATTCTTGTAGCAGTGTGTTTGATGATGGGCTGAAAGAGACGCATGTTTGGATGTTTTCACGTAGAATGACTTTTGCTAATCTGACTTGTTGCCTGTGGTTTACATCTGGACATAATGAGTTCAGGGGTGTGAACAAAAGTCCTCTTTATACCATCAAGAGGTGAGGATTTCATTCAGCCATACAATATTAATGAATAGAATGCACTTGTTATTAAGAAGGTGATATGAAGAAAAAAAGCCAGTTAGTGCACATTTTTGAACACACGATTGTGTATACACACATAATGTTTAGAGATATTATAATCAGTGTTAGTCACTTTGCAGTGCCCTAAAGTGAAATTTTTTAAATAATTTTGTTGTTATCTGTATTGTTAGATAATGAAAGAGATGTTATAAATAGAATGTAAGAGGGAGTGAACTGGCAATATTTGCCAAATATATGAACTAATAATCAAAAACGAGTTCAAACAAATTAAACCCTTTGCAAAAAATTATTTCATAGAGTCTTCATCTGGCATCATTATTCAGAGGAGTAGCTATTGCTAAATAGAATGGGAAAAAAAATATTTCAAGGAATTGGGGCCAGAACAGAAATGTAGAAATGCATTTTCATTCCAAAGATAAAATCATAATTAGAAAGTTAAGCATCCAAATAAAAGTTCTCTAAATTTTCTAAGAAGCAAAATATCCTAACATTCTATTGAAAACACAGTAAGCAAAGTCTATTCATCACCTTTGATGTGCCTTTTAGTTGCCAAAATAATCTTGAGCAAAATAACCTGTAGGGACCCAGATTTGAAATGACTAATCGGTTCAGTGTGTTGGCCTTCTGCCCTTCTCCTTGCGGGATCCCATGGCACAAATCTGTTGCGGTCAAAGTTTGTCAGATCTTTTCTAACACGAGACACTGCAAGATATGTGACTTCCTTTGTTTTCCAAGGACATGCTATGTCACTCGCACAACTCCACACCAACTGTACAGGGCCAGATGGGCACGTTTCACTCAGAGTCACTGGGGGTTCTTTTGTTTTGCTCTTTTTTTTCTTAATTCAGTTCAATTGGAAAGAACCTACAGTGACCAGTCCAGCTGCCTGACCATTTCAGGGCTGACCAAAAGTTAAAAATTGTTATGAAAGGCATTGTTCAAATGTCTCTTAAACAGTGACAGGCTTGGGGCTTGAACCAGCTGCCTCAGGGAAGCCTGTTCCAGTGTTTGGCCACCCTGTGGTTATGGTGATGTATGTTGGAACTGAAGGAGAGCATGAGAAGTCTGCCTTCGTGATTTCTCCAATGCTTAGGGACATTTGCTGTGAGCCTGGGTACTGCTCTACCAGTTCATGGTGTAGACCCCTGGTCTGCCACCTGGCATTTTGCGCTGTCTCTGGCACGGCTTTGTGTCAAGTTGTTAAACACAGAGTGTAAGTATGGGAAATTTATGTCATTTTCCCAAGGAAATTTAGTGCAAATGAGCACACATGTTGAATGTAACCATCATCATGTTGTAACTTGCAACAAAGCTAAAATCTCATATGGCCTACCCACAGAGAACATCAACCCATCAATCCTGGGAAGGACTGCTACAAATAAAGAGGGCAATAGATAAAATTTCTCAGACTTTTAGACCACCAGACCACCAGACAAGATGACAGCTCTCATAATGGTTGCTAACTGGACCAAGACAGCAAAATCTTTTTTTATCTGACTTTGACTATTCAGCGGATGACAGTCAGTAACAAACTGTAAATCTATCTGTTTATTCTAGATGAAACATTATAGTTTATAACAATTTTATTAAACAGATTTTTGGCTTTTTGTTCTAATCAAGAGTCATTTGTGAACAGACTGTGTTCTTTATCAAATGTATGTGTTCAAAATTTACCAACTGGCTAGGTATTGATCAGATTCCCCAACCAAAATGTTTTTACATTACTTTCCATCCCAAATTCCTTCCTGCCCTTGCTTTCTGAGGACTGCAAAGGAGTGAACCTTTGTGCTTAATTTCTTATTGAATATCACAGAATCATACTTTTCTTCATTTCAGTTTGTCAAGTGTGACTTACTCATGTTCCCCCTCTGCTCTGAAGAACAATTTTAGCACCACATTGACTTCACAGCCAAGCCACTAGACTAAACCACTGGTTGCTTTACATTCAGGCTCTTCTAAATTTGTAGCTGAAATTAATATTAGTTATATTTGAGGCATATTATGGTAAAAGGAAAGACTCAAAGTGAGTTTAATGACATTTTGGTCTGTCCTGTCTTCCCCATCTACTTAGGTATTAATTTTAACAGCGTTGGGAGCATTTTTCAGTTGTGTGCAGCCAGAGTGTAGTGCTTGGGGTTTTTTGTTGTTTGGTTTATTTCGTTTGGTTGGTTTTGTTTTAGTAGTATATATGTGTGTATACCCTCCTCCTTTTTCAGTTTTAAGATTGACTGACAGAAACAAAGGTTAAAACCAAAACTGTAAAGAGAAAAAATGAGCCAAAATATTGAGCAGCTGTTCAAATGAAATTATTAAATGAAGATTTGTATTGCATACAATATAAAAATAAGTAAGTATGAAATTTAGGACACCTGAATTCTTCAAGGTCATTCAAAAAAATAATGGCCTAATTTGAGTGGCTTCAGTTAATCACATGGCTTACAAATTTTCTTTGCTTAGTGAAAGTGAAGGTCCCTAATATAAAAAAGAAAAGAAAAAAGAAAACTAACAAAATACTTTCTTATAAAAATAATATAAAAATATTAATAAACTCTAGTGTGCAAATTAGTCTTTGTAGATCAATGGTATTTTGTCTAAAGGATGAGAGACGAAGGAAAAATAAAAGTTTCACAATCCAGAGTTCTGCTTTGCCCTTTTTTACATTTCAAAACACATGGAGGAAAAATCCAATTTCACAGAGAAGCCCCATAATAAATATAATATAGTTCTTGCGTTTATTGAAAAGTTGTCAAATGAAAACTTAATTGAACATTGAATGCTTCTGTTTTATCTCTGGCTGAACATAATTAAATTATTTCATTTGTTTTTAGAAAACCCACACATTTCTTAATGATTGTCATAAGTGAATTTTTACAAGCTCGAATGAGTAAGTATATCAATAACTTATAATGATGAAATGAAATAAAATGGATTTTGACTGCAGGAAGTTGAGTTTAGGTACAGCATGACTTCTCATGCTGGCTTTACTGGAAAATATCTCATTTGCACATATGGATGTTTATATTACTGATCTGTAGACAATTCACTACAATATGATGCTTCAGATGCTGCTTTCCACTACAGTGTAATCACTTCTATAGTTGATATTAAGGCAATCACCTCTGCAGAGTGGGACTACATGCTTGGAGCTTCAACATACATTAGGTGTTCACTCCTAACTAGTCAAAAGCAGATCTTCCAACCATCAAATATTTATTCTCTCTGGAGGTATGTGTATTATATTGAAACATTAGAAATCAAACACATGTTTTGTTGGGCTAATACATACTTGAGGGAAATGGCCTTTTTTAAAAACATTGGCAAGTTCTGTTACATTTAGTTTTCTGCCTCTGGCAGCCACATAAATAGTTGCCTCAGGAAACACATATGGATGATATCATTATCTCCTGTAGGTGTCACTGATGTTTAAGGTTGGGTTTGGTTTTTTTTTTTTATATAACTAATTGAGGGATTAAGGAGTTATCTGAGATAAACTCAGGTAGAAATCGGTTTGTAATCTCTTCTGTGACTTGCTGCCTAGAAGCTTCAGAAGAAAGAGAGGAGTGCTCTGCCAAGCTCAGGGGCTTTCTTCCTCTCTCACATAGGGATGGAGCACACATTCATTTTCTATCTACAAGAAATCAGAATCAGCGATAAATTTACAGGGTGTTAATCCTAAGGAATTGATCAGCAGATAAAACACACCTAGAGATAGCATATACAGACTCCACATTAACATATTCAGGCAATAGATGTCTAGATGTACGTGCTGTATGCAGTACATAAGACAGGGTACACATAATGGCATACTCTTTGTTTCTGTCAGCTTATATACAAGATCTCTATTCTTTTCTGTGTTCCTGATCACGGATCAGAATAGCATTTGTTTCATGCGATTTGAATGGGAGCTATGAATCTTATCCTGCAAAGAAAGTGGCAGATATGTTGCCTCTGGGAAATATTTCTCCAGCTGCTCCTTGCTTGGTGGTGCTGGCAGTGAGAGAAGCACATGAACTCATTCAGTCAGATGATGCTATTTTCACCAAGCTTATTTACTTCACCATCACAACGCTTTGCTATGTTCAACTCATCTGGAAAATAGTTACTGAAGCAAACCTTCCTCCCCAGTTGCAATGAATGTCCTGTGCAAGGAAGACCTAGAGAAAGAAACCTAGAAATACCTGCCTTTGGGATCCCTGCTACCCTAATGAATCACAGTTGACATTTCTGAGTTGCAGGGCAAACAAGCTGAGAAGACCTACCAAATCAGGGTCTTTTCTAAGGGTAAATGTAAGGATGGTCTTCATGATTTGATTTGAAAGCCATATCATACCTACATTAGGGGAAGGAACTATATTTTAACTTGGAAGTTTCACTGAAGTTTTAGATTTCCCTGTTTTCTTCATAATAAAATGACAACTATCTTCTCCAACCTGGATTTGAGAAGTGTCAGTTAACACCTAGTCTCTCACACATCCTACTTCCCTAGCATAGACAAGGTGTTACTTAGACAAAGTAGCAGAGACTGGAATACAAACGCCTGTTAAACACCGAGTAATGTGGGAGGTTTACAGATAAAAGCATCTTGCAGTTTGGAGAGGACTGTGATAAAATGACTCCGGAGGAAGGAAACAAAGCAGGGAGGTTTCTTACTTCCAGCTCCCTCAAGACTCCTGCAGCACAGGTCCTTTGTGCCTCGGGGCACAAGAGTGTGTTCGAGAGCGTTCAAGAGCTCATGACGGGAAACAGGAGAACTGCCCAGGACCCAGATGTGTTTGATGTGAAATGCAACCAGAAATAGTACCCTCTGTCAGTGCCTGGACATCAGCAGAACAGAACTAAGACCTACATGTGGGGAAAACCTTCAGTGTCCCATTGTTTCTGCTCAATAGACAGAGACTTCAATGTCTTCTCTTAAAGGGTTTTCTAAGCTGCAGTTTCATAAAAAGACCTTTAGTACTAGGAAATTCTTTTGACTTTCTGTAGCAATCCAACTTGGCATACTTACTACTACTTTGAGCTAAAATGTTTAGTTCTGGTAACTTGAGAAGTGATGCTGATTTAGGTTGTTTGCTTATTAACACTGAAAGGAACCTTGCTATCTTGGCCCTCAAAAACATGAGATTTAAAAAAAAACAATCTTCAAGTGTGACAAAAAGTCAAATTTATAAGCAAATTGCTTTAAAAAATTGTTCTAGCTGAAATGCATTGCTGGGTTGTTTAACCCTTCTTAGCATAAATAACATTAGGGAATAACAAGCAAAAATTCCAAAAAGAACAAATTAAAGCTGACAATTTGATTAAACTGGTGCTTTCTCATGAGGTATTTCACTTTTAATGAATTAAAGATTTCTGGCGAAAAAAAAAGTGTTCAGGGCTTATTTATTTATTTATTTAATTAAAATCCCTGTCTGGCAGCTTATTTATGCTTCTAGAGATTTATAGCAGAAACAAGAAAACTCCTTTTTATCTCTCACTGCTTTTTCATGTGTTCATGTTATTTTGTCTTTGTTTATGACAACACTTTTTTTCTTACTATTTTAGGCAATGAAAGCCTAGAAGAAAACTATGTGCAGGACAGTAAAATGGGATTTGTCATCAATGCTATTTATGCTATGGCTCATGGGCTCCAAAATATGCATCATTCCCTTTGCCCTGGACATGTTGGGCTGTGTGATGCTATGAAGCCAATTGATGGCAGCAAGCTCTTGGAATTCCTCCTCAAGTCCTCATTCATCGGTATTTCTGGAGAAGAAGTTTGGTTTGATGAAAAGGGAGATGCCCCTGGAAGGTAAAAAGATGTTTCATCTCAGCTAATTAAACTAGATGTTCCCCCAGAAGCGGAAATGTTGCTGGGTTTGGTGATGCAGATTTCTTTGGCTGCTCTGCTGAAGCACAGAGCATGCATACCGTGAGACATAAATGAAGTTATCTGGTTTAGTCTTTCCAATAGCCAGAAATAACACTGATAACTTGTGATATATTGATAGCTACAACTCAAATTGAGACAGGAACTACAGTACAGCCTGCAACATTTCTAGTATTTCAGGGGAAGACAAACCTTGTACCTCCCAGTCTTTTGGTGTCTGAGCTACCACTGGGGCTCAGCACCTGGGTTTTAATAAGTATAAAGCCTGGATGTGCTTGGAAATGAATGAAGCATTTGCTTGCTAAGGTTTTGAAGGTAGGGGTGTAGAACACATCCTTGTGCATCTGGATCTCTGCTGCTTTAAGCGCCCCCGGGACATAGCACTGTATCCTTGCCAGAGACTATTTAGTTCTGCTTGGTAAAGTACTGTGTGCTCTTCTTGACTTGTTTCACTCCCAGTAAGCTTTAAAGATAAGAATTTAAAGATAAGTCCAAATAGAGCAGGAAGAATAGGAGTTCTTTGCCAAAAGGCACTGTGTTTCGTTTATTCGGGGTCTGGTAGAGAGCTGGTTCCATCCACCCCTCCCTAGCAGACACAGTTGGCAGCTTGGAGGACTTGGATGACACCTTTTTTTTCTCTTATGGGAGCCACCTGACAGAAATCTTTTCATTTAGTTCTGTGATCTCTGTCCAACCATTTTAAGTGAGGCACCTCCCAGATGGGTTTATTTTTTCCATAAATAAGTTTAATTCAGCTGCTGAAGCACACAATCCATTATTAACTGAAAGCTATTCAGGGGTTAGTTCATTGAAGTTAGTTTTCCTACTGAGTTATTGAAGTGTTATAAAAGACTCTCTCACTCCATCTTTGGGCTTATTGCATAAATGCATCTGAGTGCCAACATTGCACAAAGAGAGGGCTCTGGAATAAACAGGAGTTTGCAGTCTGGCATATGCTTTCAAAGAATATTTGTAAGACACAGTGGCCTTAAAACAACTCTGATTTCTATTACTTACCTTTATTGGCAAAACCGACCAACTTTTTTACCATTTGCTATTTGCATTGCTTGTTATATTTAAACAATATATACATTTAAACAGCTTGTTATGTTTAAATAGTAAGAAAAAGCTGGTCACTTTGGTCTTCCTGTTTGGCTCTGTACACTTTAGATTTTTTCAGTTAAAGATATAGATGAGCTAGGTCAGACTTTGAAAGTCGAGGCAAGCAATTCCCTTACAGTCAAACATATACTTATTGACATAAATGCATAAATCAAGTCTTTGTACATATAATTTAGTTAATGCAGAGAAACTACTGCTTTGTATAGCTTTAGGTTTATCACACTCTATCTCTATAAAACTGTGACTCCAACTTTGCTTATGCTACATCGTCTGCATGTCAGTTATTTGGTTTGATGTTTAGATGTAATTTTCCAATTTTAGCCCAAATCTTATTTATTGTCTTGTCACCTAAGAGTATTTTCCTGACTCTCATCAGTACCAAGCATAGAATTGGAATGAACAGCTCCTGAATTCAAAATATAGGAGGGTTTATATCAGGATATTTCTCTGAGTAGGTCAGGATGATAGAATTAATTCCATCCATCATTTCAGTCTATAGGAAGATTCATTTCTCTTGATTCCCTGGCCTATTTAGAATTTTGGGTTATTTTAGTTGGTTTTTTTTTGTTGCTCCTCATTTATACTTTCACAGCTAGAGTTAGCAAGTTTGGGCAAGAAAGTTCAAATAACCTTTTTTATTATTCATGCTGTAATCCTTGTATGAGTCTATAGCATTGATGACATGGGCAATATCATGTCAGAGAATGGTGATGTGTATATGAAATGTGATCTATACAGTCTGCCAGATCTTTGTATGCCAGTAGTAGTTTATGTCCATGCAAAATTGTATTTATCTCCAGATTAGCCCTAGTGTTTCCACAGCTCCACATGGAAAAGCTCTCTGTGGATTACTGAATGTACCATACCACTGTATCAATACCCCAAAGAACTTTTGTACTTTAGCAAAAGGAGAAGATAAACATCACATACACCTAAATACACCAAAGAAAACCAGATCTGAAATTTTCTATGTTTTTAGCTTTTCTATGCCCGTGCATGAAAGTTACTCAATTATGTAAAACATTTTTTCATATTATGTTACCATATCATGTGAACAAACCAGCTTCACCAGACGGAATAAATTAATATTCCTTGTTAGAAGGCAGCAAGTTTCCTCATACTTTATTTTCAAAATCTGTGAGGTTCTTCAAGCAATTGACTCTCACAATCTCCTACTTAAATCATCATAAGTAAAGCAGGTAGAGATGCCTGTAGTTATATTTGCCTGACACATGATTTCCTGTTTTGAACCCCTTACGACTTCACCAAAACTTAACCATTTATTTAGATATAACTCTTTTTCTATCTCAGGCTCAATTAAAGGTTTCAAGTTTTTATCAAAATGAGATTAGAAAATGAAACATTTTTCAAAAGTTTTTTTCTTCTGTGCAGAATCTTTTCTTTGAAGAGCTTTTATGCAGAAATGTGAAGCAAAGCTTCACCAGAAGGGCACAAATGCAGTCCCTTAACTGACTGCACTGCCTCCGGGAAAAATGACGTGGATGTAGCTCTGGAAAATTAACAGCTTTGTATGCTCGCTCTACTGTCACTAAGAACATGCTTGTAAAATTGCTGAACTTTTTACTTTCATTGAGTACCTCCCTTTTCCTTACTCAATAGTAATCATATCACTAAAATTCCCAGAAATGTCTGGAGAAGTTGTGAGGGATGCAGTATTTAACACCACATCCTTCTCTGGGCCTATACAAGGGACAGGGGATAGATCCATTTTGTGCTCTTGTCTATTCTGCCCTGCCTGCTTTTATCTTTTGGCAGGTATAAAAAAAAACAACCCAGACTAACAATTTGCATAGGCCTCTGACCATAAAACCCTATGTGACAACTGTCAGGAGAACTTCAAGCCTCTAAGCTGGACCTCTGATGTGAGGAGAAATTCTGAGGTTCACAAGCTAACAGAAACATCGTTGTTCATTTTACCCTGACTAGTCTCAGATGCAGAGCCATGTAACTCTATCTAGTTCAAAATTTCCAGTAGCTGTTTTGGCTTCAGATATGGCAACTCTATCAACTCCATGCTTTAAGTAAATTATCAAATGCATAATGCAAATACTTCAAACTTTAAAAATATATAAAGGAATGTACCTCAAAACATATATGGTTGTTTTGGAGTATGGCTCCATGGGTGGTTGTTTTGGCCAGTTACACCCCAGTATTGCTCACCATTGCTGTTTTCCATCCCAGGGCAGCAAACCTGACTGCCACTCTGGTATTATGAAGAAAGGTAACTTCAGCCACCTCTGACTAACCAGAGTAAAAGTGTGCCTGTGACCATCTGACTTATGGTCTGACTCACATCATAAGTAAATTGACCTATTTGGTCACACCATTTCCCAATTTGAAAGAGCTTGCCCTTATATGAAAAGAAAGATTCACTTTCTTATGTGCAGAATGTTTCCACGGCTTCTATAAATGCTGCCAGATGTGTATGAAATCCAGCTGTTTCCATGATACTTGCTTCTTAAAACTTCACCACTCTTGTCTTTTGGAATAATTATTTTTAGCTTCGACACGGCACAAAATTATTAATGCTTCATATGTGTGAGTGAAGGGATGGAGGGTGGTATTCCAGCACTGAACTCATCCTTACTCAAAGCAGACATTTTTCTTTAAGGAAAAGAAGAAAAAGATAAAGAACTTCTGCACGTCTCCATATACCAAGTGTGTTCATTAGACCACATTTCTCCATTTAAAACTCAAGCTGCATATCAAAGCTGCAAACATTGTACTACAACTTGTCATATGCAAGACTGTGTAAGAGCTTTTAGTCTGCATACTTTAGTCTTTGACAGATAACTGATAGAAAAGGGAACAGTATTATAAGAAAACATAAGAATGGCTTTCAACCTAAAATCATATCCCTGAAATTGCCAGGTCTTGATTGATACTGCATTAATGCCACTCTGTGCCTCGTAATATATTTTTGCAAGAATGAAAACAATCTGTGCAGGTTCAAAAATCCCATTATGGGAATGTGAGGTTTTAGTAATCTGTTATTCCCCTTCCTGAATTAATTTTCCAGCCCAGAGTAACTGATTTTGTATCAGTCTAATACAAGGTCACACTAAAATCCAAATAGGTTCTTCCTGCTAGGAAGAGACATTTACATTTCTGCTCAATTTTATTCCTGTCAAGTCTACATTATAAAGTGCCTGGCTCTTTCTGGTTCTTGCTATCCTGATTCTTCTCAATCCCGAAAACAGTGGGGGTTTTTTTGTTCTTCCTTTGCAAGAACTAGGATACGAAAAGGAATTGTTTCCTTGTGAATTTGAAATTCACCCCTTTTCTAAACAACTCCCCAATAAGTAGTTGATTGTCAGCCAATGGAGCCACCTCCTGCTTGGAGCACCATTGAACTCAGTGGCAAGAGTTCTTTTTCCCATGTAATACTGTGGAGCTCTGCAGTGCCATTGAAATTATTTGAGCATGCATATTTGCAAGAGTGAGGTCTAAATATGGCTGTAAATATGTGTTTCTTTAAATCATCTTTAACTAGAGGGATCCTAAAAATTCAGTTAAGAAAAACAGACATCTAGAGAGTAATTCTAGCACCTCTTTCCCCTGTGGAGTACACAGAGAGATTAAATTTTGTGTGTTTGAACCTCAAAAGGGAAAAAAAATAAATGGTCTATCTCTTTGCATCTCAGTTTTATGTATGGCTCATACTTTGCTTACCTGTGATTCATAAAGCACATACAGATTAGCAACACCCATTATAAACAAAAGATTTTTTTCCCCAGAGACTGAGACAATCCAGTAGGGGAAAACAAGTCACTAAGTTCCAGGCTTGGAAAACAGAATATGCTTTGTGATTTTCTGCTCCAGTCCTGATTTCTAGTTCTCAGCCCTCTTTGTCTCACCCTTTTTAAACAAAACCTTCCCTGTTCTCATCTTCGGGGCCCAGGCTGTAGGTCCAGCTTCTGTTGTGGCTCTTCCTTTCTGTGCACTCTCCAATATTCATTCTCCCATTTCTGCTTATTTCCTATTAAGAAATCACCACAGCTAATTACTCCTTTGCATAAGCCACATTTTGTTGGTTAAAGAAGGAACAGAATAATTAGCAATAAGGATGTGTACATATCAGGTCCAACACATGAAAGGCAATGATGGAGGCAGGGAAGCTGAGTGTTTATTGTAACAGTGTTGTATGCTTCCTTTGCATTAGCCTTGGGAAGTCCTTTCCTACTTGCCTGGGGCAAGGTAGTAAATTTTGTGCCTGAGCTTCTAACCTTACCTGGTTAACATTACCCACCTCACTGGGATGGGTAATGTAAATAGTTGAACTAGTACTTACAGTTAACTTATGGCATACCAGTTCAGTTAGTTTGAGCCTTTCTACTGATTACTCCAGAGCAATCAACTTGTTTGTAGGCACCAAGTGAATGCTAAAGACATCTTGAAAAATGGCTGAAAAATACACCACATCTTTGATGTGCAGTTCTTCCAGGACACACAACTTTCTATCCACAGTTTTCTATAAGCAGGGCAGGCAATAGGTACCTGTGCAAATCAGAGCTGTCATTGCCCATGATTCTGCTGCAAGCCCTACAGTATTTGATGTTTCTATGAAACTCTTGTCCCTGGTACTAAGGGGTGAAATGAATATTTACAGAGGCAGAAGGAGAAGGGCAAGGTAAAATTTTTAGGCTTTGTGTTGCAGGACAGTGACTCGCTTTCTCTTCTCACCCTTGCAGGTATGACATCATGAACTTGCAGTACATAGAGCCCAACCGCTATGACTATGTCCTCATTGGGACCTGGCACGAGGGCGTGCTCAACATTGACGACTACAGGATTCAGATGAATAAGAGTGGAATGGTGCGGTCGGTGTGCAGCGAGCCTTGCTTGAAGGGCCAGATTAAGGTGTGCCTCAAACACTTACATTCTGCTATAAAAATGTGAATAACCTGCCCGTGGTTATTTCCCTAAACCCAAGCAAGCTTCTTTCAAGCCAAGGGATAGAACCTCCTTTTCTTCAGGAAAGCCAAAAGTATAGGAAGACTCCTAGGTTAATATCTGACTCTTACAATCCCAGATATAGGCCCAAGTTTTCTAAAATTGGCCTTTGTAGTGATGCAGACTCCCTAGTGTGACAAGATTTGAATTTCACCTTATGCAAGTAAGAACAAGATTTTCACTTAGGCATTGCCTACAACATTCCGTGACTGTGATTCACTTGGGGGCTGATCCTGAAAATCATGGGAATCCAGTGACCCATGGGAATCCAGTATTTTGTTCCAGCAGTAACACCTGCAAAAAAAATTGTTTTAAAAAAGCCTATTTGTATCTCATGTTCACAACAGGAGGTATGGAAACACAAAAGAAATCACTCTGTGTTTACCAAACAGTAGCACTTGCGTGAAGCTACAAATAATTTGCCACCTGCCACGTCTGGGTGACATAAAGACGTGTTTCACCATTATCAAAATGGTACGGATGCAGTTAATATAAAATGGCAAGTAACCCATGCAGAAAAATCTCCTTAGAGCAGACCTTCCTCTCTGATTTCATTTAATAAGCACATTTGCAGCTTTTTAATTCTATACTGCTACTCTAAGCAATAAGTGATTGATGATTTGGCAAAGGCATAGCGACATACTCAAACAGTCTTGGAGGGGAAACATTATCAGTATTTACTACCCTCCAAAACATCTTTTCCCTGTTTTTGAGATTGTGCAGTTTGTGTATGTGTGTATATGTAAACACCATGCATACAAAATGCCAGCTTCAGCTCCCATTGAAGTCTATTGGATTCTCTCCACAGACTGCAGGAGGAAATGTCAACAAAAAAAGCCCACAAAGAAGCCCACAAAGCCAGCATTCAATAAAAACAAACATTTTATATTTCACTACTGCACTTAGCTCCACACATAAATAGGTAGGAAGGTCCTGGAGAGAAGGCTGAATTCCTCCTTTCTCACACAAAATCAGTCTGTTGGAGCCCATTGAGCTGGAGATACCCTTAATCTTCCTTTCAGCTTCAGTGTAATGAAATTAGGAGTCAAGATGAGAAAACCATCTTTTCAGTAACAGAACACTACATTTCGCAGTCACCACAGCAGAGAAAAA
Organism: Scolopax mira; assembly: GCA_004320125.1. NCBI lineage: Eukaryota > Metazoa > Chordata > Aves > Charadriiformes > Scolopacidae > Scolopax > Scolopax mira. The sequence continues at coordinate 257,055 of BJBW01005278.1, read as the reverse complement.
TATAACTTTTAGGGACTTATGTCTCCAAAAGAGATGTTCTGAAGCATGCTCTTGGCCTTGGTTTTATTGGACCCACTACATCCTTTCAACAGTATATTTTTTAATTTGCTCTTATTTGAATTTCTATTTACACTAGTGTTTATGTGTGTGTGCATGTGCTTATGTATATACATATGCATGAATCACTCTTTGTTATAACCTTTGACTTTGTTTACTGCTCTTTACTATGCAATAGATATTAAGCGTGGGCTGAGCTACTCTTCCTGACCTGAACCATCTCACAGATTAAGCTTCTTCTCAAGTTTGATTAAAAACATAACACTCACCATGCCTCTATATACCAAAGGGAAACTGGTTTTGTACTTTTTAACTCAGAACTGCTCCCTCCAAAACAAAACAAAATTGTCCCCAGAGATGATCCTTTAACTCCCTAGCCCAAATTTCGATACACAGAGGTAGATACGGAATCAGGATTCATGTTTTCTAGTTTGAAATGTGCCGTGCACAGGAATCCCATCATATTTTAAACAGTGCAGGTGGTATCTGTTTGCTGGGGGGCTGTCTGTTGTCTTACAGAGGAACATAGCTAAGGATGTATTTTGCATTACAGGTGATCAGGAAAGGAGAAGTGAGTTGCTGCTGGATTTGCACTGCTTGCAAGGAGAATGAATTTGTTCAGGATGAATTCACATGTAAAGCCTGTGAACTTGGCTGGTGGCCGAATGCTGACCTGACAGGTAGGGACACATCCCTCCAAACACATTCCCAGTTTACAGGGCACAAGGAGAATGCTGTGTGGTGGAGAGTAAGGTGAGAGCTGCAGAGATATTGAAGGAACATACTTAAACACACACACCAACACAGTTCAGGGTGAGTGAAAAGTGCTGTATCTTTTGGGTCAGTTCAACAGCAGTGACGATAAAGATGACAAAATTTCTATCAAGAAGAAATGACACAGTCTGTCTATTCCTCTCCTTCAGCTAGTATAAGCATTGATAAAGCTGTTAAGACTACTAATGAATTTAGCAGCATTTGCTACAACTTTAGCAGTGATTATCACAAGAGCTCAATGCATCCTTTTCAGATTGACTTGATACTGTTTTTGATTGTTCTACAGTGCAATTAGCAATACTTTATCTGGGATTTCAGGCCATTTCAGACTTTCATTTGGTATAAAGATCATTCTCACTGCACCCGCCAGCAAGAGAAATGTCAACAAAATCCTAAGAAAGTCTGGCAGAAGTCAGGAAAACAGCTAGAATTGTTCTCCCCTGTGTATATGCTTTGGTTAAGTTGTATGCTATGGCATCTTTCTGTTATTTTGTACCTATCAAGGTCAACGTCCACACCTGCTCTGGGCTTTGCAGCAACCATTATCCCAAGAACATAGATTTAATGCACTGAGAAGCACCATTCTGACCTTGGGGTTTTCTTTATATCACTGTAAAAGACCACTGACACTTCTGCCCCATGCTACATCTGCAAATGTAGACACAGCTGCCAGTATTAAATTGGGCATCATTCCTAGTCAGAGAAACAATCTAACTACCTACCGAAAGTTAACATTTGAAACTTATAATGGTTTTGTCTTTTAATGTGACTTGCTGGCAACTAGATGTTAGATCTAGATTAAATAGTTCAAAAGATACTGTTAAGCTAGTCACGGAAGCTAAGTGATCTTTCAGGGATTTATTTTGAGAGGGAAAGCTGGCCACTTCTCCAGCTAAAAATATATTAGCCACAATAAACTGGAAAACTTTACCTATGTCTATCTTGGTTTTCTATGGAAAATAAACTCTGTGTGTGTATCTCTTTATATCCCATACCTCTTAAACCAGCCCCACCCTACTCTGTGATGTGCAATGGAACATACTTTAAACAGATTTGTCAGGATACAGAAATATTAGTGATCATTCAGTTCCTTCAAGTTTCATATAAGTGGGTTATAGGAAGAGGAGTTACTGAAAAATAGCTTCCACAAGGGCTCCAACTGAGGCAAAACATCTTGTACTACTAGACTCCAGAAAATCCACAGCATCATAAATTTCCTGACCATTGGAAAAGCTCATATTCAACTCCTACCTCCTAGGACACCAGTGTCTGATAATTTTAAAGCAGACAAAAGCGTTCTGTTAGTCTTGGAGATTCACAGAATTGTTGTATTTACTATTCATGGAAGAAAACTGGGACTTCTTTTTAATCAATAAGGCAGAACAAGAACATAGTGAGAGATCAATGTGCACTTGAGCACATATGGTTCAGTGCTACTAGCTGCCCAAAATAGCTCAAAAGGGGACGTGTCAAAAAAGACAGGTACTGCTGAAAAGAGATGAGGAAAGTATCAGTGCTGGAGAAAATCTCAGGGGCATGTTGCAATCTATTAACTTTTAATGAAATCAGTAGATGACCTGCTGATTTGTATTTTTTCTCAGCAAGGAGACTGGACTACTGCTGTTCTAAAATCACAGTAGCATCAGCCAAATGACAGCATAGCCATCGACTGATTTCCTAGAGAACATCAAAATGGCAGCCTGCTCCTGCACACTTTCTTCATTCTGTTCTTATTGAGGAAAACATTTCTTTTAAGCCCTAAGTACAAAGTTGTGAAGAGAAGCTGATGCCATCTTAACCTTTAGAAAAGGGACATTGAGCTAGATAAACTCTGGCTCTTGAACTTTGTGGGAGTTCCCACTGGTACCATTTAATTTGGAATTCTCTTTTCTTGACAGGATCTCTCCCATCAAATATGTTTTTATAGCTTGCTTTTGTGTGTTGTATTCATGCCCTACCAGTCACCATAGCATCTAGACACAGACATTAACATCTCACAGATTGTTTTTCCCTTTGCCTTAAATCTTAAATGCCAAGCATGTATGCAGTTTTAGTTGCATTTTCCATCACAGATGGAGGCTCTAAAATCCTTAGTTCCTTTAAGAAACGTGAAGCGCATACTAACCCATTTCTTAAGATGTGCTTTTCAAAGTGCTCCTTCTCTCCGTTTGAAATTAGTCTCTGTTGCTCAGAAATCCTTTTCTGACATTTTAATTTTATTTTTAAATGTACAACTTTTTTTTTAGATTACTTCCCATAAATATGTGTTCAGTGAAATGGAGTCAGGAAGCACAAAGGATTTCTCACCATAGATGATAAGAACGTGACCTGACAAATTGTCACTAAAACCAGTATTTCAAGGCCTTGTGCCAAGAAGAGGAGATATCTTTTATGGTATCAGAATCTATAAGAAGAATAAATGTCAGGCTAGTAAACCCAGTTTACATAAATCATCTTAAATAAGCAATAAAACAAGATAGGACAGGAAGTTTTATAGAGTTATTAAGAAATTAATCATAGAGGTTTGGGTGCACCAGTTATCTGGGATCTGTTAATGACCTCAGAAAACATCCAGGACTGTCTTATTAGCCTTGCAGTATGAATATAATTTTTAAAAAAATTAAAACATCAATTAACCCTCTGTTCTAGGAAATGATTCACGATTAAAGTGCAGGAAAAATAGTAGATGAAAGCTACTAAACAGCTCTATACTAGAAAATTTCAACTGTGAAGCTTTTGCCAACAATTCTCTGATTTTTTTTGAGGTTTGGGTTAGTGGTGAGGGTTTTGGGCGACTTTTTGTGTTGGGTTTGTTTTTTGGGCTTTTTTAGGTATTTTTTGTTTTTTAGCTGTGAGTAGACCATTTCCTGGGTATCTTCCTCCAGTTTCAAAAAGCTTCCCTAGCCCAGTTTCCCACTTCCCTAGCTGGGAAACGAACCACCTTCACAGGTGCTGGAAACCAACAACTGTTTGGTGATAGAAGCAGGCAGCTTTTTGCAGTGTTTGCAATGTTTGCAGCGTATGTGGCTCCTGGGCCTTGCTGGTGCATAGGAATGACACCGACTTAAAGAAACAGGTTTCTAAGACCTTATGCAGGATAAGCTTGAAGCAATCGATAGGCTTAACTATCATGCTGAAGCAGGGCTAAGGCTCTGAAAATATCATTTAAGATAAAAATAAGTACAGCATGACTTTGCTAAGCTTAAAGCCTACATTGAAACTTAACCTTTTCAGCAACCATAGACTGGCTTCTTGTTTAAGAAGCACTTTGGATGTATTAATCCATGAGCAGGGGCTTCTGATCTTTAGTCTTTTATAAATCAAAGAAGGAGACAACTTCCACTCAGGGCTGCTCCAGAGGTTCCCACTTCTAATAAAAAGCTTTTCCTTCATATTTCACCATAAAAATGCTGGTTGGAAGAACGTGTTTCCTCGCCTATCTGACTCTTGAACTCTGAACTGAGTCAAACCACTCTGAGTGGTCAGACCACTTGACTTCAAGGAAAACAGAATTCCTTTTCTTTATAAAATTAGTTAATTAGTTCTTTAGTTGCACATACTATAATTTCTTTTTTTTTTTTTTTGATGTTACAGTTACCTGTAATATCACTACCTGTAGTTAAGTAGACAGCATTACCTGTGGTTAAGTCAACCCAGTATTCTTAGAGAAAAGTGTAGAGAATTATAATACATTCTTTCAGTTCATTTGACATTGGCAGACACTAAAAGTTCAAGCAGAAATTTTCCATGTTAGGACTTTGCCTCAGGCTGATTTTTTTTTTAATTTCAACAAAACCATTTTTTTTCTTTTTTTCTATTTCTCAAAATGAGGTTACAGTAAAACTGTTCAACCCTGATCTATACCTCTGCGTACTATATTTGGGAAGACTTTACATTTTGGTAGAGGTATTGGTAATTTCATGTCACCTTGTGGAAGATGCATGTAAATTGAGCAAAACTGCAGGCCTTAGCTCATAGAGATTGGTTTCTGCAGATGTTCTCCATATTGAGAAGGAAGGGATGAGCATGAGTTTTGCTTATGGCAGTGTCAGGACCCTTGCTAAGATCTAGCAGCAAAAGTGAGAGGAGAAAAATGCCTCTCTTTACAAGCTCACTAACGCCACCACCTTTTCCCGGCTCTTCACAGCTGCATCCAGCAACCCAGACAGGTGAGGGTGATGAGCAGACAGTCCAGGATGTGAAAACCTGGACCAGCAGTGTTCGTAAGGAGGACTTCTGGGTGGAGAGTTGGCTGGCTAGTAAAAAACTGAACTGGGCAGAGAACTGAGATGAAGGTGGTGAGGGACTGGGAGGAAAGATACTTGAGAGGTGGGGGAAGGCACAAAAGGTGAACTGGATCTAAGGGAAAGCAAAAGCGTAGGAGAGGCCATGGATACTTACCTTGTGATACAGAAATATATTAAAAGCATTTTGTCATTATTCAGTCAAGAACAGAAATTAGGAAATGCCAGAATGAAGGTTTTCAGTAACTCAACTTCACAACCTCAACATCCTTTTAACGCAGAGGATTTTATTTTATCTGTAATGTTATTACATCTTCAGCACAATGAGGAAGGTAGCCAGGGACTCCTTCAACTTGAGTGTGTGAGAGAGCAGTTAAGTACCATCTTGCTATGTTTCACATCTGTACCAGTCATAAAGGAGAGCCTTTCTGGTTTTTTTTTTAAAGACATGCATATTTTGTGGGTTTGACTTTTCCAGAAGAATTAAATTACATTATTTAGTGGAAAAACAATGCTCAGGGGGTTTGAGAAAATGAGACTAAAGTAGTGTTAAGAGAAAAAAAAAGCAGAAATATACTAAGAAGGTATAGTATCTATGGGCTAGTTCCACTGCAATTTTGGATTACCATTTTTCTGCCCATAGTCTTCTAATTAATTTTTATTATTTATTAAATCACCCTCATAAAAATGTATTGGGTCAAGTTATAGTTATTTCAATAAAGATTAAAGTATTTGTCTGAAGAGGTCAAAAATCTAGCCTTTCTGATATCCTGATTCGTAACAATCCTTTCCTGGTTGAAAATGAAGAGATCATGCTGAGTTTGTTTGGGTTGTGTTCCCAGTTTTGCCTTTGATATGCTGAGCTTGTAAATGGGTATTGCAAGAAAAATTATAAAAAAAATTCCAAATCTCATTTCTCTTTGTAGTATCATGAGCAAATCTTTGGTACATCCAAAATTGATGGCTGTTTTTTGAACATATTTCATCCAAATTTTTCCATGCTGCAGTTCACTCCTTTGTAAAATGTTTTTAATAATCCCTGGCACAAAGGGATAAGTTAATGTTTGGATTATATTGGGAGCCAGAAAAAAAAACATTTCTTTCTTCAATTAGCTACCTTTCTAACACTCTGTTTCTTTTCTGTACACTGCAGGCTGTGAACCCATCCCCGTAAAGTACCTCCAGTGGAGCAATATAGAGTCTATTGTGGCTGTGGTCTTTTCCTGCCTTGGGATCCTGGTCACCATGTTTGTCACCCTTATCTTTGTGCTCTACAGGGACACTCCTGTTGTCAAATCCTCCAGTCGGGAGCTCTGCTACATTATCCTTGCTGGTATCTTTCTGGGTTACGTCTGCCCTTTCACCCTTATAGCAAAACCCACCACGACATCCTGCTACCTCCAGCGCCTTCTGGTGGGTCTCTCCTCTGCCATGTGCTATTCTGCCCTTGTGACCAAAACCAACCGCATTGCACGCATCCTGGCAGGCAGCAAAAAGAAGATCTGTACCCGCAAGCCACGTTTCATGAGCGCATGGGCCCAAGTAGTCATTGCCTCCATATTGATCAGTGTGCAGCTGACACTGGTGATCACGCTGATAATCTTGGAGCCCCCAATGCCCATCCTCTCCTACCCCAGCATTAAGGAAGTTTACCTTATCTGCAACACCAGCAACCTAGGCGTCGTGGCTCCTGTGGGCTACAATGGACTTCTCATCATGAGCTGCACGTACTATGCCTTCAAGACTCGCAATGTGCCTGCCAATTTCAATGAGGCGAAGTACATTGCATTCACCATGTACACCACTTGTATCATCTGGCTGGCCTTTGTGCCTATCTATTTTGGGAGCAACTACAAGATCATCACCACCTGTTTTGCAGTGAGCCTGAGTGTGACGGTGGCGCTGGGGTGCATGTTCACTCCTAAGATGTACATCATCATAGCCAAGCCTGAGAGGAATGTCCGCAGTGCCTTCACCACCTCAGATGTGGTGCGTATGCATGTCGGAGACGGCAAGGCACCTTGCAAGTCCAACACTTTCCTCAACATATTCCGGAGAAAGAAGCCAGGGGCTGGAAATCCAAAGTAAGTGGTGGACTGCAGGTACACATCTATCTGTATATGTTCCTCTCTTTGCTATGTTCTCTTGGTTGACCATAGTCTGCCGAATAGTAAGGTATGTAACAGTTCTTCATCTCATTTGTAGCAGGCAACGTGGATTCTTTAGGTCTAAGCCTCAGATGAATATTGACATGTTGCTTCTTATTCTCTCCTGCCCTAAAGGCAGCCCTGTACCCAACTCCCTCTACCTCTGGGGCAGGTCAGGCAGTGGCAGAGTAGCCGAGCTCCATTTGCAGCATCTCTCATCTCTCTGTGCATGTGATGGGGATCTCAGGTCCCTGTGTGCAGTTGCTCTGCCTTATGTTCAAACTGAGGTGCTGTTATAGCCTTCTGGGAAAGGAGACCAGAAATCCATGGCTGAGTGGTAAATCACATGTACTTGTCTAAGACCACTGGGATGTGTGTGTGAAAGCTGGGGATTGAACATGAGTTTTTAAGGTAGTGTTTTGTGACAGTCCTCATGACTGTGATCCAAAATTACACTTCATATTATCCCTATGCTCTATTTAATATTCAGAATTATGAGCAATACTCTTAATCATCATTGGTGTAAAGTTGTCCATGTTCTCAAATCCCATGTTGGTGTGAAAGTTGCAGAAATCAACTGATGGTGAAAATGAACTTGCATCTACATCTATTGAACCTGTTATTTTCCTTGCTAATAATGAAAAGCAACACAGCTGTAACAGAGGCAGAGAGAAAACTCTTACTTCAAACAGCATCTCCCTGTGAGCAGCTGTCTGAACATTTGCATTCTTTATTGCCTTACTGGTTTTTAATCTTTAAAGAATCACCATAGGGCTAGACATAAGCTTTGATTATTTCTGTCCCAATTAAAAAAAATAATCAAAATAATAAAGAAGGAGTGGCATCTATATTTCTGAGCTTCCCGATAGAAAAAAATATCATTTAATTTCCAGCTCTTTGGGGTCTGTAGGTTTCTCTGAGTCACTCGTGTTGATTTCAATTTAGTTTGTGTAAGAATCATTTTCATATATCGTGGAGATGGAAAGCATAAGGGTGGATGTAATACCATAGAAAACCCATGCTGCGATCAATTTTGCCTTTACGCTACTTCAATACTTTTTATTTCGTTGCCAGACAGGGGGTCGGAAGAGAAGGGGATGGAGACATAAGTAAACCAAATATACAGCTCAGTGTGCCATGGAGGCCATGATAAGAATACCAGCTCCCCAGCTAGGCAGAGAGGGAGCAGGCAGGCAGACAGGGAACCTCCCATGCAGGGAGATGGCCAAAAATCACTGTAGCTCAAGAGCTTGAATTCCATGCAAATAGGAAGATGGAGCCTAATCCACCTTCCTCTGACTCTGTGGAAGTCTTACATGTCTGTAAGAAACTAGCGTGCTCTGTCTGCAGCGTAGTCTTTGGCTAACGCTGTTGGTATCTTTAAGATGATGTCTGACAAACAAAAGGACTATTCAGTATTTTAGATCATGAGAAACTTAGTAACTGTTTCTTTGTGGTCCTTGCTGTTCTTCTACTTTCACCAAGTAAATTGTACTGTCAAAGTTCCAAATGCACTATATTTAGAATGCAGGTGATAATATGACAAAATATTTCAACCTGTTCAAAATCTGAGCTTCCCCCCCAGATAAGGAACCGGCTGGATGGCCGCACTCAAAGGGTTGCAGTCAACGGCTCAATGTCCAAGTGGCAGCCAGTAACAAGTGGTGTTCCTCAGGGGTCAGTACTGGGAACAGTACTATTTAACATCTTTGTTGGTGACATGGACATTGGCATAGATGGCATCCTCAGCAAGTTTGTAATGACACCAAGTTTGGTGGTGCAGTTGACATGCTGGAGGGAAGGGATGCCAT